>CAUOFW020000878.1:0-175375 GCA_963454935.2 Ilex paraguariensis
TGGTATTAAGAATTCCATTTTTTAGTTCTTAGGTTCTGCTACCTTAAAGGCTTGAATAGATCTTTGGAGTCCCTTTATCTCTTTGTATGCCAAGCTGCCCCATACCTAGGGTTGCTTTGGTCTATAGATGGTGTAGTGACCCTAGAGAAATTGAGGTTTGTTCCTTGAATATTTCCCAGCTTTATCTCAGGCAGGGTTGTCTTGCCCCTCATGTCGAAAATATGTCTGCTACTTCGTCCTCTATTTCTGCCATGTTTGGTGGTTCTGCCAAAGCAAGGGTCAGCTCATCCCATAGGTAGGATATTATTGACCTTGATGAGGTTTCAACAGATGAAAATCATTTTCCTATTGTTAATCTTGACGAAGACTCTTCTCAACAAATACTATTTTTTTTTTTCAACATGCTCGTGTGAGAAGTTATAAGTTTTAAAAAAATTTTAAAAAATTATTATAAATATCTAAAATTAAATTACAAACACAAAATAAAATAAAAAATTTAAACACTTGGGAGTGAACAGTGGTGGTGGTGGGTAGTGGCGATGGTGGAATGACAAAGGTGACAGTAGAGGGGGTGTCGGGGGTGATAATAGGACGGTGGTAAGATGGTGGTGGGGGTAGAGGTGAAGGTGGTAATAGTGATGGTGATGGTGGGACTGTAAAGGGGGTGGTGGAGGTGGGGTGGCAGTAGGGGGCAGTGGCAGTAGTGGTGGTTGTTCCGGCAGAGATGGTGGTGGGGTAGCGACAATGAAGGTGGGGTGGGAGGCAGTGATAGTGGTGATGGTTGTTGTGAGGCGATGAGTGAGCTGGTGGTTGTGGGGCGGCGATGTCGATGGTGGTTATTGTGGCAGAGGTGGTGGTGGTAGTGATAATGGTGATGGTGGTGGGGGTGGTGATGTTGGGGTAGTTTTAAACACTATTTTTTTAAAAAAAGTTATTTATAAAAAATTAAAAATCCTAGGAACACTTTTAAAAAGTCATCTCAAATATACTTTTAAAGACTTATTTTTTATATTAAATTTGAAGAGTTAATATTAACTGTCGAATTAATTTTAAAGTAAAATTTAAAGAGATTTAAATTGCGAAAAATAGAACATATTTATTTATCTTTTAAAATTTGAATTGTATTGTAATTTATTATATAGATTATAAACAATCTAATCAATTATAATAATAAAAATTAATAATTCTATAATATAATTAGATGTACAAATGTTTGAAGGGTAAGAGGGATATTTAAATAAATGTCAAATTAGGTATTCAAAAATTTATAAAATAAATAAATAATTAAATTTAGTTATGATTAAAATATAGTTTAATTATTCCGCATCTTGCAGCTAGTATACATAAATATACAAACTTAACTTACTTTTTTTTTTTTCAAGAGAAATCAACGTATTTTTTTTTCAAGAGAAATAAGGTGAATCATTAATGAGGGTATGTATAGAATGGTGTAAGCTTAGCCGTTAATAGGATAAATATAACAGGGATTGAGAGTTTAATAAAGCGAAAAAAGATCCCCACCCATGATAAACAGGTTTATTGAATATGTATTTTGATCGATCTTTGATGGAATCAAATTTAAAATATCCGAGATACCTATAATTATGTCAAAATTGAGTTGATAATAAATTATGCAATATTTTCCATCTTTGTCTGGCCAGATTGCTAACTAGCATGTTTCGCAAAATTTTTCGGACATGTTTTGGTGAAATTCTTCTTGTTTATATTTGGTGCATTTTTATTTATAAATCATTTTAG
Source organism: Ilex paraguariensis (assembly GCA_963454935.2). Classification (NCBI taxonomy): domain Eukaryota; kingdom Viridiplantae; phylum Streptophyta; class Magnoliopsida; order Aquifoliales; family Aquifoliaceae; genus Ilex; species Ilex paraguariensis. Next base: position 1,759 of record CAUOFW020000878.1, read on the forward strand.
GAAAAAAAAAATTATGTTTAATTTCTTAACGAAGACAATATAGATTCCTCTAAAATTGAGTTATTTGCGGTAATGAAGTGTCTTCATCAATCAAATTCATTTTCTTGTTTGAGTTCAAAAAAATGTAGAGGTGAGAATTGAAGGTAATGAATTAGTTGCTTATCAATCTAATTATACAGACATCTAATTGATAATTTTTTTGTGCTATACAATACCTTATTGAAGAGTATTTGCTGGCAATTTTTGTTTATTTGTTGCATTCAACGTTCAGACACGAATAATTGCTAGTTAATCTATATCTTTAAATTAACAATATATCTTATTATTTAATAAATTTATTATCGATCTAATAACTGTAATTAGGTAGTTCTAATTAGTAAATTAATTTTAAATAATATTATTGAAAAAAGACAGACTTATTAAATACAAAGTGAGAAAACGCTAGAAGGAGGGCTTGAACCTCCGACCTTGTGGTTAACAGCCACACGCTCTAGCCAACTGAGCTATTCCAGCTTCTCTGTCTAATTTTAACTACAAATTTAATTAGTCAAATTGTTATCTTTATTTGCCCATCTCCACCTACTTTCAATTATTTTAACTATCACCTATTATGAATGCACGTGAGTTTTAATATATGCAAATGATTCAAAATTAATATGCTCACTTCCATCAGTTGTATGCGAGGGTGTCCATGGCCCGGGGCTGGCTAGGCCCATGAAATTTTTTTAGGTTGGGTCTAGGTAGTAAAAGCCCAAACCCTTATCCAAGTAAGTTATGGAGTGGGATGGGCCGGGCCGGCTTCGGGTAAAGATAGGCTACCCACAGTCCAACCCATGAGCCTATTGAGCAGGCCTGTTTGAGGGATTTTTTTTATATATTTTTATTTAAAAATAATGAATATTTTTGTAAGTTAATACTTATGTAAATTATATTTTTGAATCAAAAATAAAGTCAAAATGGATAAAAATATAATAATAAACTACATCTAATAAAATGAATAAATTTCAACTAGGTTAACATCTACTAACCTATTTGTCATTTGTATTACTCTACCATTTAAAACTTATATACTTAATACATGGAAAAAAGTAATACATTATTTATAATATCTAAATTTTTAAAATTTCAAATTTCAATATTGAGAGACTTATTTCAAAATTTTAAATTTAATAGTCCAAAAGTGTAACTCTTTTTCAAAGGAAGGGTAGGTTGGGCTGGGCTTGACGGGCGGCAGGCTCTTGGGCTGGGTTTCGGGCCGGATAATGAATTTGGGGACAAACTCAAGCCCTCTTTTTAAAGATATTGGGCTCGGACGGACCAACTGTCGGACCTATTTTTTTCGAGCTGAATAACGGGATCCGTGGGTAACCCGGCCCATGGACACCCCTAGCTGTATGTAACTCTCCCCCCCCCCCCTCCCAAAAAAAAAAGTGGTAAAGAAAGACTTTTTGGACTTTTATTTTCTTTCTATTTGACAAACAAATAAAAAGGGATGATTCTTTTATTGCATTGATATAAGTCTAACTAGAAATTTTTATTACTTTAAGAAGAGAATCATTGATTTAACCGACAAACTAAGTGGGAAAATGAAACCTTTTGTTTTTTCAAAAATAGTTTTAAAAAATAAAAATTTCATTGAGTTTGGTTTCAAAAAACTTGTTGGTGTAAGATTTTGACGTCCATTTCTTTCTATATCATTAGTTTATTTTTGTGGATTTTCAAAGTATGGTATTTCTGTGAATCTAACACGAAATAATTCTAATCCCAGTAATCAAAAAGTTCATTGATGTAAAAAAGTTAAGGCGTTAAGAGAGAAACCCAACTTTTACCATCAATGAAATCACCCCCGGAGAAACCCACAACTAGGGCTTGGCATCGACTTCGACCGAGTTAGCACATATCCAACCTCTGACTTTAGTCGGAGTGCATTTTTTCCTCCAAATTTGACTCCAAACTATTAAAATTCTGCTTTCGACTCAAGATGTAAGAGGGAGAGATATGGAGGGAATAATTGTCGTTCTTGACTAAGAAAGAGGGAGAGAGATGGAGGAGATGATCGTCGTTCTTGACTAAGAAAGAGAGAGAGAGAGAGGGAGGGGAGATGGAAGGTTGCCATTATTGGTGCGTGTCATCTGTGAGTGAGTGAGTGAGAGAGAGAGAGAGAGAGAGAGAAAAGGGGTAGGGAGGTGATTCGGTGCAGTAGGGGTAATGTTTATTTATAGTTGGGCTTTGGGCCTGGGCTTAAGGATTTTGGTGGGTTGGACTTAATATTTTGGATTTATAATAATATATTATGTAATTTATAATTTATATAAAATTATTAATTAATAAAAGTCATAATCAAAGTTGAATTTTTTTAGGAATGGATTGCATACTCCGACTCCAACTCCAACTCTGATCAGAGTCAACAAATTTTCTTCAAAGTCGGACATGAATTTGCCTAAATGTGGTATTTTCAACAAAGTATGAAAGACATTGACATACACTCCCAGCCTGTTTATGATTTTCCCTAATTAGTTTCATTTTCCCTTTACCCTGGCATTTCCAACAATGATTAAATAATAAAAAAATAAAAAAAGAAGAAGAAAAAATGCACCATCTCCCATAAATCAGGCTAATGCTAGCAATCTATAATGGAGAAAATATTCATTACAACGGTGATACTTCGTGTTAAGGTGATGCAGTATCACTAGCCAATAAATACTAAAACAAATAAGCAGATGAACCCCACAAAAATTCATAACTAACCTGTCATGTAACCAAATAACTACTCACCCTTCTGTCATGTAAGTCCAAGTGAGATTCACATTTTCTATTTAGAATTTTATTATTGATTAGTATCACCATTGAGCGTTGCAGTAAGAGCGTTAGTTGTCTTCATAAATCAAGTATATGTGATGATAGGCATCATTTCACCACGATTATTTTTTAGGAGCCTAATTTTAATACATGTTATACATCAAAATTCCGATATTTGATTAGAATGCACAAAATATATATTCAGCACCTAACTAATTTAATATTGTAAGTCAAATCATTAGCCACTAGTGGATAGTGTAAAAGAACAGCTCACCAACTAGGGCTTACTTACAGGGATAATGTCATTCCCGAAGGCTTTCCAAAGCTTCCCTGAACTTGGAAAATAAGTAATCAAAATTTCCAGGTTAGCTCAAACCTTTTTCCTTTATTTTAATTGAACTAAAAGCCAATGGCTAATATGGGCCCACCTTATTGGATATACCTCCCGAATATGGGTCCCAATAGGGAGCACAACCATAGAAGCTTGAGTTGCCATGTGGTCCCCTTAAAATGGTGCTTTGTTTTCATTGTTCAATTAAAAACAATCTACCCAAACTCAACATTGTATTCCTACTCTATATATAAATGACTAGCAGTCTCAAGCTGATTAACAAGACATACATTTAGCTGACCAAGAAGATTCATAATACCAAGTTCCATGGCTGACTTCACATCAAATTTGCAGAGCTTTGAACCTTCAATATCTTTCCTAGATGCTGATCCAAGCATGGGACTTATCAACCAGTTTCCAGAGCTAAACCAAATTGTTATAGAGAGCTCAAACTTAAGTTTCCAGAGCTTCATGAGTTTTTCCAATGACAATCTCTTTACCAAACAATTATCCGATTTCTCAGGAAACTTAGAAGAAAATTTCCCATGCATTTTCCATCATGATGACAAAAATGACATACCTGTTTCTGGTCACTTTGTCTCTGGAGGTGATTTTCAAGAGAGCAAGAAGAGAAAAGCTATAGATGCATCAGAAAGTAGTTCTGGATACTCTACTCCTCCAGCTTCGGAGAATGGAATTACAAGGCAAAATGTAAGAGATATTGTTTGAATTTGCTTATGATCTTTTATTTTTGGTTTATGAATATGTTTTAATATGATGTGGAGTTATATAATTTGTTTCATTTGTTGTACTTGAGCAGAGTTCAGGTAGAGGAAAGAAAATGAAAAGCAATGAGAAGGAAGAGAACAAACCAAAAGAAGCCGTATATGTGAGAGCCAGAAGAGGCCAAGCCACTAATAGTCACAGTTTAGCTGAAAGGGTAATTAACTTTAATGCATTGCAGTGTTCTCAACCTGATTATAATCAATATTTGTCTCTCTCCTTTTCGATTTTTTTTTTTTTAGAAATTATGATCAATTTACTGAATTTATTTGCTGTTTGTTCAGGTTAGAAGGGGAAAAATTAATGAGAGACTTAGGTGCTTGAAAGATATTGTTCCAGGTTGCTACAAGGTGAATTAATTTTTTCTCACTCTGTCAGTTTTGCTTAATAAGATGATATCAGTTACATGGACAATAAAAATCAGGGTTCTAATGTTCATGACTTGGGTAACCAAATTTCAGACTATGGGCATGGCAGTAATGTTGGATGAGATTATTAATTATGTCCATTCCTTGCAAAATCAAGTTGAGGTGAATCGAAATCAGCATATCAAATTTTTCCATTTAAAATTGGTTATCAAATCAAAAGCTAAACTCATTCTGTGCTTTTTCGTTCAGTTTCTTTCTATGAAACTTACTGCAGCAAGCAATTTTTATGGCTTCAATTCGGAGAGAGATGCAATAGAAACATTGCAGGTACTTGCTATTTGCTAGAACCTTTGCAAAACAACCACATTTTTCATGGGAGCTGCCCAACAAAAAGCCTAATTTCTCTATGTACTTTTGGCTTATATTGAACTCAATTGTGAGTGAGAATCTTGGTATCAGATGCACGTGCCAAATTTCGTATTGCTTCCACCAAATGGAAACATTTAGGTTGAAACTAAAAAGTGAATAGAAAATGGTGTGTATTGGAAAGTTTTGCCATCAAAATTCAAAAAAAAATCAGTTTCTATCATGTTTTCAATTTTTTTTTTCATTTCTGAGCTCATTAAAATGATGAACCGAAATAAAATTTTGATCTTTGAGTAGTTGTTAGAAAGCACAAACATTTTCTATACTTTGAAGGTTCGAACACTTGAATATGATCCTGATTTACACACACACACATGCACCGAATAGTGTCAACAATGAATATATAATTTGCATGCATCTATTCATAAAGTGTAACCAGTACTTGTATTAATATTTTGATTGTTTTATGTTGCAGCTGGCAAAGGCATACGAGGCACAGAAGGTGCAGAGAATAGTGAGAGGAGGGTATGAAGGACTTGCTTCCACTCAACTTGGCTTGTTTGACCTCAGTTTTGGCTGCTGTCCCTCGTTGCCACACAACACATGAAGATGCTTCATTCCTCCTTTCAATCAAATTGTCGCCAAACTTGCTATACATAGGCACACATGCAAAATATATTCTTGTATCAACCCCACCTTGTGGGGGAATTTGAAAATGATTAATGAAGGGTATAGTTTTTCTTTTTTTTCTCCCCACTAATGAAAATCCTTGATTGGAAATGATAGCAGATATGCATGTGCATGTGCCCGATAATGTATGCATCAATAATATACAATTATTTAACCAAAGCCGTTGTAGCACAATTTGTTAAGTATTTCAAAGCACATCAATAGGAATCAAAACATACACACATATCTCTCTCTCTCTCTGTGTTAAGGATTTGATTAATTGAACTTTATGGTGTATTGCTTGTCTGCTCAAACAACACACTGATTGCATAATAGCCAAGTAGGAATTTTGACTTGGAGACTTCCAGTAAGGTGGTTAGTACGCAGAAAACTGTTCCTTATAATAGTGGGAATATGATTAATTGACAGTTGATTTTGGCCTTCTCCAATCACATGTCTTCCTTTGCACTCTGATTAACACTGATTAAACTTAATCTAAGCTGTTTCTTTATATTATATGTGTAGAGTCCAATGGTACTTTTTGCGTTTGTGAACGCTTTATTTTCTTGAGCTCAAGGGTTCATGTCCCCCTCCCCTCCCCCCCCCCCCCTATTTGTCTAGAGGACTGTCATTTGCCAACAGAAAAATAGCAGAAAGCTAATTGGTAATTCTTGTGAGGATCGAAAGTAACTGTTTACATACTAGTGAAACCACAAACTGCTCCTCCGCATGCGGAGGGAAGACCATGCAAATTTGACCACAATGAAAGGAGCCTCGTGTAATGGACTACCTTTTTTTGAAATTTTTGCTAGACTTCTTTCATTGGAAAATCTCATGACAGCATATTAATTCATTAGTTATTATTCGTGCCTGAAAGTATGGAGTAATAAAAAAAATTATTAATCATAACCATATTTGTATTCACACCCAAAATCAAATCACAAACATAAAGAACAAAAAAAAATTAAGTATTAATTGTAATGGTGGTGGCAGTCATTGGTGCCAACAGTGATGGTAATGGTGGATTATGGGTGATGATGATGGTAGTGGTAGTCATGGGTGACGACGATGGTAGTGGGCCACCATGATGGCAAGGCGGCGACGGTGGTGGATTGTGGTGGTGGGCAATTGGTGGTGGTGGATTATGGTAATGGGTGGCGGTGGGCAACCGTGATGGTGGGATAATTGTGGTAGTTGTAATAAATATAAGAATGAAATAATAATAGTGGTGGGTAGTGATAGTGGACAACAATGATAGTAATTGATAATGGGTAACGACGGTGGTGATGTTGATGGCGGTGGCGGTGGTGGGGTGACTGCGGTGGTGATGATAACGGTGATGGTGGTGGGGTGGCGGTAACAGTGGTGGTGGCGGTAGTGAGGGTGGTAAGGCGGTGGTGGTGGTGACGACGATGGCGTGGAGTGGTGGCAGCAGTTGTAGTAGTGGTGTAGTTGTTGTCGTGGTGGCGGTGGCAGTGGTGATGGTGGTAATGGTGATTGAAGTAGAGGTGGTGATGGAGTGACAGTGGTGGTGGCGGTAATGGTGATAGTGGTGATGGTGGTAGGGTGGTGGTGGTAATGGTGGTGGTGGTGGTGGTGGTATGGTGAGACGATTCCAAACATTATTTTTTATTTTTTAAGTGCTTATGAGAAGTTTGAAAAGTTATATCAAACACATTCTTTGGAAATTTATTTTTCCTATTAAATTTGGGAGTTAATATTAACTGTCGGATTAACTTTTAAGTAAAATTTAAAGAGACTTTAACAATGAAAAATAAAATTTTTTTTGTTTATTTTTTAAAATTTAAATTATATTGTACTTTATCATATAAATTGTATATTGTCTGTATTTTATAAAGCGAAACATGTTCTGGGTTTGACCCTACACTACAAGATTTTAGAATATTGAAAAGTACCTTCAATAATACAAAAATCACTGAAGTGTTTAATGAGCAATTGTTTTTCTAAGGCTATGATGCATTTTCTTATAAAAAAAATACTTTTAGATGGGCCTTAGTTTTGCATCAGTCATGCATTCCTATGCGGAGCTTTGAAAATTAATGGTTATATCTTCTCTGAAATATATAAAAGTGTCACTTAATTTGATTCCTATTAATCAATAAACACGAGAGGGTGAAGTGGATATAAAAGCTACTATTCGACATTTTGACACAAAGTGACTAACATTATATTCAAATCCACGATCTCATGACTGTTAGATCGATACTTTCACCATTATATCATACAACGACCTTTATAACACAATCTCCACTAACCATTAATCAAGGGCAAATAAACAATCAACTAAGTAGATTAAGCAACTAGTACCTCCTAACAATGTAGGGCCATTAACAATCTCACCCGCAACAAAGCAAATGGATCCCACAAATTCATGTACAAATAGATCTAATGGATGTTGCCAATTCATAATGGGAATGATTGAGAGGAGAAAGTTGGAGTGAAGATCTGTTTAGATTTTGTTTATGAAAGAGAACTAGGTAGATGCATTGCATCGATAGGATTGCAAGGGAAGAGGACAGCTTGAATGGGCCAGAGCATGCCCAAAAGAGGATGGGCAATGTGGGTTCACCAACTGTCTCTAAATGATACGAGCTCATGAACCTTCAAAGCCACTTTCGTTTCTCTTTCCACCCAATCTTTCACTTTGACTCCCTTTTGACCAATTCTTGCTCGTTTCTTGGAGCATGCATGAACAAGGAGGATGAAGAGGAACAGTGGGGCCCATAGATTAAGAAATTGGATAGGGTTGTTTGCTACATTCGGTTAAGTGGAGACAGATAGCTAGGAACTTATATGGCCAAGTTCAAGGATCCAAAGTACGAAGTTCATTTTCAAGCTTTGATGGTTATGGGGTTGCTATCTAGCCATTAATCGTTATTGCAAAAACGGCAGAAAATCAAGTTTTAGATCAAACACAATTGTTATATTGGCCTCTGTTTATTCTAATCGATCAATACAACTAAAAATAGTAAAACTAGAATTCATCGAAATTTCAAGTTCAAGTTGTCGGTTTATCTAATACACCAGGTTAATAGATAAGTTATGAAACTTGTATAATAACCATGAATCTAAAGGTCTTGAAATATATAAGTATTTAAATTACACTACCACTTACATTTAAACTTTTATATGAGTTGGTGGTTGAACATGGTATCAAAATATGAAGGAGCACATTAAAATATCTAAAAACTGAGAGATACTATTTTCAATAGTGGAACTTTTGGAGTATGCATGAACAAGGAGGAGGATGACTAGTAGGACCCATAGAGTTAGAGTCATATTTTCAATTTAAATTGACGGTCACACATACATTAGCTGTAGTTGGGACAGATAGATAGTAACTAAACATGGGCAAGTTCAAGGATCCAAAGTGCAAAGTTCATTTTCAAGCTTTCAAGGTGGTGGGGGTTGTTGTTAGCTGGTCATGAATCTTAAGCTTTAAATCAAATAGACTGACATGGTTGTTTGAATTTACTCTTATAAATTGGTGCAGCTAAAAAGTGTTAAATTACAAGCCGGGGTCACTCAAATGAAAAGGCCTTAGGAGTGTAATGGTGTGAGGAAGCAATTTTTTAGAAGTGTTTTGTAAAAAGTTCCTTTGTAATGTCCTCGCATTTATTTTATAGCTCTAATGCTATATAACAAACATGTGGGCAGCCTCTTCGATAGTTCTCCTTATAGTTTGAGAATTTGAAAGTGCACTTAGTGTGGTTCCGCAGTTTATTTCCCGACCTTCACGTTTTCATGCAAATCTTTGTGCTCTTGTGTATGTGGCTTTTTTTGTTGTTTTGCTATTGAGGGGAACTAATTTATTGACCTAATTTGCTGATCTAATTCACTATGACCTTTGAAGTAACTGTGAGTTTTATCAAATATTGAAATTTGATATTAATTCAATGGTTTCAATGAAATCACATCATTATGTCAGCAAATTAGTTCAAAATTTTAAATCTAAATAAGATTACGCTTTGCTATTATCGCATACACAATCTTGAGTAAGAAGAGTTTATTCCTAACAAATACTTTGAGGTCCTAATTCAAGTGCTTGTTTATGCTATATGCACTTGGTTTGTGGTTATTCCATGCATCCAAAATTTGAATTGTAAACAAGTGGATAGAACGGTCCGCTGTTACAAAAAATGAAAAAAAATTATATATATATATATTTTTTTTTTTCAAAAATATTACTATAAACAATTGAAAAGGTAAATAGAAGGAGCATGGTTACTAATTAGTTAGGCATAACAATTTCCAAATGAATTTTTTCTTGAAAACACATAGGATATACTTCTCTTCCCTCATTCTTACTATGTTCAAAGGGGAAGCTAGTACTGTGATAACGTCGCAAAGAAAAACCAGAAAGCTATTTGTTTGTTAAACTAGCAATACTTAGTTATTGGGAACAAAAGGGCAAATGAGTACCCCTTGAACTATGCCCCTAGTTTCACATTTCACAAATTTTGCATAACCTATCTGCTTTCTCACATCCCATGTTAAACTATTGGTTTGAATATCAAATTGCCTCAATTGTTGATTGTTGTCAAACTTTTTTTATGGAAAACTAAACAACAATAGAACTCTGTCCATCTCCTCAACAGGGTAGAATTCTATTTTTGCCTGATTTTGTATAAAAAAAAATTGGACAACAGTCAACAATTGAGACAATGTGAAACTAAAGCTAATAGTTTAAGGTGAAATATGAGAAATTTAAGAAATTAGGGGGTAATGTGAAAACAAGGGGTATAAATCAGAGGGTCTAAATGTAATTTGCTCCAAAAAAAAAGAAGCAAACGAATATCACCCTTAACTATGTTAATACGTTTTATTTCATCCCTTTTTTGGGCTTCTCTCATGTCCTAGTTGGGCCATAGTTCATTATTTCCTGTGATAGTGTTAGGTGAAAGAGTAAAATATGAAGCATAATATTTTTTACTAGAAAAGAAAATTTCATTACATAGTCGAAAAGCCATTACAATCAGCTAATAAAATTGTCCTAAGCAAAGCTGGAGGGTTTACAACCCAATTTGGGGATAAACATCTAGTAGTAGACGCCTTCACCACCCAGTGAGCAACACTATTTGAAGTATGCGGTTGGAACAAGAACTGTAGATTTAAAGACCTAACAATTGAACTAGAATCATCCACATACTCTACGGTTTCCCATAGAGGGACATCTTCACCAGAACAAAGAGATATAAGATTTTTGTTGTCACTTTCAATTATGGCTTGTTGTCTTTAGAGAGACTAGGCCATCAGTCTTGCTTTGTGAACAGTTGTTGCTTCTAAAGATAGACCGGAGACCACAGGGATAGGAAAGGTGGCTCCCTCTAGTAGATATCCCTTATGATCTCTGCATACCACCCTAATAGACGCATACTTAGAGTTAGAGGAGAAAGCACCGTCACAATTGAATTTCACCTTGTTTCTGGGTGGTGGTTGCCACCAAGGGTGGAACTAGGATTTTTATTTATCCTAGACTAAGCTAAACATTCATACGACTAATAATGGTTGAAACATGTTGAAACATATTATCTTGGTATAGTCTTTATTGTTGAAACATGTCAACTGAAGGATCAGCCAGCATCATGACAAAATCGTAGAATAAGAGCATTATTCATGATCCATTTTATGCCATAAAAGTTGGAATGCAAGTATGATCGATGTAAGCAATGTATAACAGAACTAATCTAGCCATATTGGTAAAAGTATATAAAGAAATAAGACTTAGCAGGTCCAAAACTATGCTGATACAACAACAAATTTGTCCATCGAAACTAAGCAACCACAGCACACACAATAAAGCCACTCCTAGTTTCATGGCAAAGTTGAACATAGTAGCTAGTATATAAATGCATATAACACCCATCCCCTACATAAAAGTAACTTTAAGTTCTCCTAGTTCATAAAAAATGATAAAACCAGTTGTAAGAGCATGCTTTTGTTCTACAGGATGTATAGCATACAATGGCAGATGGGCATTGACAAAAACGATGACAATTAGTACAAGTAAATGCAGGGGATCAAACAATTGAGCATCTGGAAGTAGATTCAACATTTTGGTGTTAGTCAGAAGAGATATTATAACTCCACACAGAAATTGTGCCAGTGCATAAATCTCAATGTAATATGGTAAGCAAACAGAAAATACAAGCATAACAATGACTTTCTTAATAATGCACATTCCATAAACATCCATTTTAAAGTAAACTGCATATTTAGGCACAACTCTCTTGAGGGTCAAATAAGTAGGGGTTAATCATTGTTCTGGCAGCAGTGACCTTTGTATGATGAATAACAATAACACAATGTTGCTTATTATTCTCCTATTCCTCAAGAAAATATTGCAATGGATCAGCTTCAGCAATAGCAGTCAGGTGATGCACTACAAAACCATTTCCACATGCAATCATAGCTAAAACATAGGCAATCAATATGCATTCCTATTTTCTACAATCTCATATACATTTCTTGAATTCTCAAAAATTAATTAAAAGAATGATGACCTCAAGTGCATCAGTGCATGCATTATCACTTCCAAACCTCTAAATGAACATCAAGTGGTAAACACATTCTAGCTCATTTTTATCGATTATGATTTAAACTCTAAAGTCTATAAAATATTTTCAGCTGGAAAAGAGGTCAAGAGGCCAAACAGATATGTCTGTGATTCAAGGGCATTTGATCGAACAGCTTGTGGGCATTTGAACAAAGAGTAAAACCAAAAAAATAGAGGCAGGGAGACAGACATACAGAAACGAAGAGCAAAACCAAAAAAAGAGGGGAGAGGAGGAGGTGATGAATCATACCTGTTGGGGCTGGGCATGCGCGAGAGTGGCAACCTGAAAGAGATGATGTTTGCGTTGAAGTTGCAACTTGAGAGAGAAGATACTAACATGATTTTGGGGAAAGTGACTGGCCGCCTAAGAGAGAAGATACTGCCATGTATTCGGCATGATTTTGGGGGAAGTGACTGAGAGAAGAGACAGAGAGAGTCGTTTGAAGAAAGGAAGTGACTGTGTTACAGGTAGTCGTTGCTCTAGGTTGGGCTGGGTTGGGTTGGCTCTAATAACTTTTTTTTTTTTTTACCCTGGGCTTCAGCCTACTAATACCTCCATCCTTGGTTGCCACTTAGCAGTTGGGAGCTTGGCTAAAGCTTTGGGAGGCATTGGCAGATAGATCTTCGATGGTGGCTGATTGGAATCCTCCCCAGATGATCTGGGCTCTTTGAATAGCTTCAATGGGATTAGGTTCTAGTTTATGAAATATAGCTTCATTCCTTTTTTTTTTTTTTCTAAATGGTCCATCTAACAGTAGTTGCTTTGGCCAACACTTGTAACACTTAAGCTTTGTTATTTGCCTTCTCCATAAGCTCTTTAGTCCTTGATTGAACAGAAACAATCCTTTCATCGACAAACCTAATTCCCAATTCAGTACCAAACCATTCTCTGTTTGTCCAACTGCAACTAAAAAGAAGGTGCTCGACAAATTCAATTTCTATTTTGTAGATCTTGTATTTGTTCAAAGAAGCACAATGTCTAAAGAACAAGTTCTCTTGCATCACCAAAGCATTAGAACATGCCTTCCACCAGAAATGTTTTCACCTTAGGGGGTAATCTTAATTGTCATATCAACTTCCATTATGTAGATGAAAACATGGTTGATGAGCTGCCTCCTTGACCATTGCCTTTGAGCTTATGTTCTCTTGCTCAAGAATAACCTGATTTGACAGTATATACACCCTTGGGGAGAGGATGCCATCATGCCACAATCTTAAATCCTCTCCTTGAATTTTAGCAATAGGAATAACTTTCACTGCTCGCCATTCCTCTTTGTTCAAGACCTATTTCAGCCTAGCTGAGTTCCAGTCACCGGTAATTTGGAGATGCTATCCTTGACTTGGGTAATTCCATAATTTGGGGGGCATTGGAAACTAATTGAAAATTTTGGTAGGTTAGGAACCCATTTGTCCTCCTAGAAATAAATTTTGTCGCCCTTTTTAACTTGCAACTTCATACCTTTTGGTAGTAGATCTCAACTTATCAGCAAATTAGTCCACATCCATGATGGTCTAGCCCCCCTCTTGTCTTATAGAAAATTAGAATTTGGGAAATAAAAAGATTTTAGGAATCCTTGTCCAATCGGAATTTGGACTTTGAATTAAGTGATAACACTGCTTAGCTAAGAGGGCTTGATTAAAACACTATAAGTCCCTAAAGCCCACTCCTCACATGCTTTAGGTATATCATAGAAACCCATTTCCTCCATGGAATGCCTTTGAAATTTGAATCCTTGCCCCACCAAAAAATTCCTGATAAGGGATGTTAATTTATAATAAAATTTTTGAGGGAAAGACAGGCATGACATTGCATAAGATGGACTAGGATGGAAGATCGCCTTGATCAACACTTCTTTGCCTGCATTGGATATATTGAATTCCTTCCAGCCTTGGATTTTGGTCATGACCCTCTCCATGAGATAGAAGATTTGTGTCTTTGAGCACCCCCAAAAGGAAGAAATGCCCAAATATTTAGTAGTTATTGGAAGAGGTTCAATGGTTAATAATTCACTGAGATAGTTACGAAGCTCCAGAGGGGTATTGCTTGAGAAGCCAACCCTTGATTTATAGAACTTTATGAGCTGGCCTGAAGTTTTGCAATACTTCCCTAGAGTGCATTTCATGTTGTGACCTTCCCATTCATTTGCCCTAATAAAAAGAAGAGAGTCATCAGCAAAAAATAGGTGTGATAGTATAGGACTTCTTCTATAAAATTTGAAGCCCAAAATTCTTCCATCATTAACATCTTGAACAATCATTCTAGATAGAGCATCCACAACCAATAGGAATAGCTAAGGAGAGATTGGATCTCCTTGTTTTAATCCTCTTTGTGGCTTTACCCTACACCTTACTGACCCATTAATTACCACCTCAAAATTGAAAGTATTAACACAGTGCAATAAAAGATTCACCTATATGGAATTGAATCCCAGTTTCTTCAAAGTTACCTCCAAGAAGTCACACTCAACTCAATCATAAGCCTTGTTGAGGTTGAGCTTAATGGCCATTAATGGGAATTTTCCTTTTTTGTTTAGCTTCATTGGATGGAATGCCTCATTAGATACAAAGATACTATCCTGAATCTAGCAATAAGGAATAAATGCAACCTAGTTTTGAGTAACCAAGGACGGTAAAATATTCTTAAGTCTATTGGCAAGTACTTTGGAAATGATATTATAGTGACAATTACATAAGGAGATGGGACAAAACTAAGTTAGAATATTTGGATTAGGGCCTTTTGGGATTAGGCCTATATTAGTAGAGTTGGTTTATGGTGGCATAAATTCGTCTATGAAGAAGCGTCGAACAAATTAGCATACCTCTTTTCCCATGATGTGCCAATATCTATGATAAAAGATCCAAGGGAAACTATCTAGCCTTAGTGCTTGCAATGCCCAACTATTTGGTGGCTTTCCATATCTCATCGTCAGTGATAGCCTTAAGAAACTTGGGGTTCATTTCTTTTGCAATCAATCTTGGAATGACCTCTGCCACCTCTTCAAAAAAAAAAAATTTCTAGAGGACTTAAATAAATCTTGGCAGTAAGATGAGATATGTGCATTAATATCTCCTTCATCCTCTAGCCACTCATCATCAGAAGCTTTCAATCTAAGGATTTGGTTTCTATGTCATCTTTGAATCGTGGTCAACTGAAAGAATCTCATGTTGAAGTCATTTGCCTTTAGCCCATCAATTCTCAATCTCTATTGAAAATAAACTTCCTCCATTCTTCTAATAGCATCAATTTGGTTCTAGATCTTTTTTTCTTTTTGAAGATTCTGTATAGATGGAACATTCGATTGCACCTGAACTAATTTATGCTAAAGCTTTTCTAGAATCCTCTTGTTGTTACTGAATACCTCCTACTCTAAGAGCTTAGAATTGAGCTGCAGAGCTTTAGTTTCCTGTTGATCGAAACTAGGCATGGTGAGGCTACCTGTGTGTTCCAAGACCTCTTGATTTCTTACTTACATCCATCTATAAAACTTGAAACTATATGGGTTCTTTGTTTCCTATCCTCAAACTTTATAACAATGGGATTGTGATCGTGTCGAATCCTTGGATCATAGAGGACATAGGCAAATAGAAAGGATCTTCTCTATTCCATATTATCCAAATCTCGATTAATTCTTTCTTGGACATTTGCTTCTCCCTTTGTCTTATTAGACCAAGTAAAAGTAGGACCCTTAAAGTCCAACTCCATCACCCCACAATCCAAAACCACCCCTTGAAGTTCTTTGATGCTCTTTAAGTTTCCTAATCTACCTTATCTCTTGTCATAAATAGATCCAATTATATTGAAGTCTCCAACAATTACATATGGCATTAAAGGATCATTTGCCAACTATTTCAAATACATCCAAACCCTCTTTCTTTTTTCATAAACGGGGTCAGTATAAACAAACGTAGATTGCCACATCACTGAAGATTGTTAGCCCTTGCACCAAGTGTTAATCAGGTTCATATTGCTAAAATCTATCCACACTTCCACATCATCTTTCCATCATAGTGTTAATCCACCTGATAGTGCCATTGGATCCACATCATAAGCTTTCCATTTTTTGTTGTTTACTCTTGGTCTAAATTAATAAAACCAAATTTGGACGATGGGTGTGTAGAATCCCTCAAAATATACGGACTGTCCGAGGTCATACCACTGCCTAAGAGTTCCAATAAACTACTAACATGGCGAATGTGGTTCCTGGAGACCAGCCATCACTACCTTGACTTGAGAGTGGGGAAATTTATGATACCTGTTGATCTGGGTTTGGTGAATGAGAAATGTACTGGGACACACTGACTTGCATATCATTTCTGCTTCATGTTCCAAGGAATTCCCAAAGAGGGAAAGAACATTTTTGTTTGCCCTAATCTCCACGTCAATTAGGAAATCTGTGAGCAACTTTTGGTTCATAGCTAATCTAACTAGAATATTCCTCTTCCTGTCTCTTTGTAAGACCCTGGATAAAATTTAAAGATGGATAACATGATTTTAAGAGTACCTCCAAATAAGGATAAGAAGTTTGAATTATTGTTGAAATATTGATTATAAAGTTGGAGTTTGCGCGTATGGACTTTAGGGTCAAACCTAGTTACGAAGATCTTTAAGCTTGAAGAAGCTAGTTAGGTAAGTTTTTGAATATTTTTAAGTCAAAATAAGACTACCATTGATCTGGAAGGTCGAGAAACCTTGGGAGATGTGGTACGAGATGTATTTGAAGTTTGGAGGTATTTTAGAGTTAAAACACATTTTGGAGAGATTTTGGATAGAAAGGAATTGGATACTACCTTAGTATTTTGGTCATAATTTTTTACTCTGATATCCGATTGATTTAATATTTGGACATCAGAAACTAGACTTCCAGAGCAACAAAAAATTATTTAATCTCCGTTTGAACATAACTCAAGCCTAATGGATTTTCAGCGGATAGGACAAGAGATACTAGAATTAAAGCACGTTTGAATGCAAATCTGCATTAAAAAATAGAACGTTTGAACGCTTATCCATGTTCAAACGCAGACGCAGTTTTCATAGCGATCAAGCTCGTACCAATTGAATAGTTTTCAACCCTTAAACACCCTAAGGATGTTCTTAAGGTCAATTTTCAACATTTTTCAACCCTAAAAAACCAAGAGAGCATGAAAGAGAAGAAAAAGGGCAAGATCATGAGGGATTAACGCATAAAAAATGCATCAAAACACGCTAGGATCGATTAAAGTACGGATTAAGGTAGGGTTCTTCGTAAAAATCATTCATAGATGATTAGGTTTATATAATTATATATTTTTCATCCTTATTATAGTATAAATAATATATCTATAATGTTTTTGCATTTTTTGGAACACATGATTCGTTTCTTGAATAAAATACATGATTTGCTTTCAAGATCTATCTATTCTTGATTTAAAAATCTAGTTCTTGGTTCCTATTTTGTATATTTGATAGACTTGCAATGTTTTTATATTCCTTTTCATATATGTTTCAATTCTTGAATAAACACATGATTTACATCTAAAATTGAAGGTTCTTGATTAAAAAACATATATCTTAAATGTTGCAAACATGAACGCTTCTTTTTAGAATCTCTTGCATATTTTGATTTGATTACTTGTCTATATGGGATTTGTTAGAGTACAAATTGTTTGATATTCAAATTATATGAACAGTATGAAACTTTTATGGTGGTGTGATGAACGTGGATTACATTCGAATTCATTTTGTAGAGTATTAGAGGTTTTTCTACCTTGATGCATTTGATGGTTGCCTAATAAGGGGGTTTAGTTCCTTACGAGGGTCAACCACTATTTGTTCATGTATATTCGAGGCTGAGGGTTAGTATAGTATTCCTGGGGTGGATTTGTCAATGTTGAATGAGATGATAGTCGCCCTTCCTAAAGAGTTGTAGCCTTACGAGAATTGATTGAATGATTTGCGTTCGTATTTGTGGTGGGTGGACCAAATAGGTTCAGTGTGTATATTCATGCTAGTATACTTTTATGTACATAAGATATAATGTTTAAGATGTAGTTTTGCAAATGATTATATTCTACTATGAACTTTACTATTTTATACCATAAATTCAAGATCGTTATTAAATGTCACTATTTTACTCAAATCTGTATATGATATTTAACAAACTGAGACTTACCTAGTTTTCATCATTTCTAAACCTTATTTGGGTTTGAGAAATTTTTTCCTATTGGGCTTGTTTGCTCACCCTACGATATAAATAATTTTCAGATTTTGGTGTTGAGGATGATACAGAGCTAAGTGAGCAGCTAAATTCGGATGCTGAGGTGGATCATGAAACGGATCTAGAAGGAGACATTTAGATATGTTTTCTTAACTCTAATGAATTGATAATGTCATGGATGTTCTTTAGTTAGTTGTTGAAGAATATTTACTTTGATTTGGATGTAACCTTAAGGATATTTATGTTTTATTTGGGATTTATCTAGTTAGATATTAACTCAATGAATGGTTTTATTATTTTAATGGTTACTATATTATGCTCTCATGGTATGGTAGATAATAATTAGTTAATACTTGAATATGAATTTGGGGCGTTACACTCTTCCTCTTGTTGTTTTTTGGAGGAGTTTCTTCCCTTTTCCAGTAGTAAGAGATAGGGGTAGTGGTTTGGGTGGGGTAGCCAGTTTCTTTGGGTAGCCCTAGTTGCTAAGACTCAAAAGAAGAAGGAAGATTGCATTTTTTGTTCTCGATAAGGCCTTCTTTTTCATTCTCTAAAGTGTCTAGAATGTAGGCATTTCTTTTGAGGCTCATTTCGTAAAATACTTGGCTAAGGTTGTTAGTTCTCCCCTACGTAGGCTTGGGTATGCCTAATCTAAATAGAGGTGGTGTGTGTTGGGCTGTCAAGTAAACTCGTGCCTTGGACTTCAATTGTGGATTGGGTAAGGGTTCCAGAGGAGAGGCCTTCCTTGCTTGGTATTTCTAGGGCTTTAGTTATAAAGTAACTTAAGTTGCTTCAGCCAGGACACTCCCTTTCTAACCTATGGGGGTAGAGTTCCTAAAAATACCCCTTCATGAGTTAATTGGATATATTCAGAGAGAATTAGGGTTTCTAGAAAAGGGATGCTATCTACTGCAAATGTTCGTTCCACTACCCTTGCGATTGGGGATTCTATTTGTTGTAGACACCAGTGGAGAACACATGGCATCATTACACTAGTTGGAAAGGGATCATGCACCCGAGTGCTACCACTACACTCTGACATTTTGTTATGCTTGTGTGCCTTTGAGGTGCTTGGTTCACCTGTTGGCCCAACTGTGTCACGCATCAGGTTGGGGTTATCTTTTCTAGCAAATCCTAGCCTTGGTTTCAAGTGAGGAGCTCAATTAATGGCATTTTGTTCCCTAATTGACCAATTTTATCCATAAAAGGTGGTATTCTGAGGGGTTGAGCCCTTAACTCGAGTCCAAATTCTATTGGGTCTTTGTTTGACTTTTCTAGACATAGGCTTTAACTATGATCAATCCTTGTGCATTGATAGCAAAAATGCGATAGCCATTCATACTTAAAGTTGATCCAAATGTCATCTAGGTTTTCATGCATTAAGTAGAACCCTTCTTCAAGGGCTCTATGATATTGATCTCATAATGAACTGAGAGAAAGTTCCTTGATAGCATTAGCTCAATCTTAAATTCCTCTAGTTGGGTAGGAACCCCCCATAAAGTTACCAATTTTCTATGATGTGTTCTTGGTCATTGTATCAAAAGGTAAACCCCATATTTGGACCCAAAATTATGTAGAATGAAAAATGAAATCTCTTATTATAGCCTGGGGAGAGCATTTCTTCAGCGCGAGCAGATTTCCCATTACAGACCAAGGGCATTCCTCTAAGATTTTATCCATATCTACCTCTGTTTTGAATAAGAGCAGGAAAATGTTCTTATCCCAATGATTCATTGAAAACGCTTTGGTTGTTTTCCACACATTCAGCAAAACATTATTCACTCCATTCTTTTTTAAGAGCGAATTAGAGATAATTTTACCCGTGAGTAAAAATTGCTAAATATCTTGAATTGTTGATAGGTTTGGATCCATGAAAGAATTAGTATTGAATGGATAGAAATGGATTGGTGGGTTGGTAGAGGATTGAAGATTTTGGGAGTAAGTTGAAGAAATTAAGCAGGTAGGCAGACAATATATTCACTGGGATGGCTCTGAGAGTTGAAGGTAAGGAATGAGATTGATAAATGGGTTATGGATATTAGAGGAGGCAAAAATTACTTATGAGTTGTCAAGCTCACCCAATTTTAATCTCTTATTTTCAAATTGTGAGGAATGAAATCGGTGGATATCTTGGAGCACATAGATCAACTTGGAAGGCTTATTTCTTTTATTAGTATTGTGTCACTAGACTATGCTTAGTTTATCTTTGATTGTTTGACATAGTATATTGGAGATTGGGTTGGTTTAAATTTATTAACATATGTATTGAGGATTTGATTAATTTCTAGCACTTAATGATTAGTCAATTAGTTTTGCAAAATTTCTAGTAGAAATCATATGATAGAACCTGGCATGTCCTTTGGGTTGGGATTAGCTCAAGGACTTGCAACACTTGTCACACCTTCAATCCCTCGTGGTTGGGCTCGGGGCATGATAATTTAATGGTAAGTAATTTTCTACCCCCTCTAGTGTTTTCCTACTAATTAAATATGTTTTTGTGTAAGTTTATGTTGCATGGTTTTGATTGGAAATACCAACTAATTTCGATATCGTTGCACTGTATTTTATTATTTCATGTGACATGTAAAATTTGGACTTGGCACAAATGAATTTATATATGCAATCATATAAATCTTTTAAGTAAACTATGATTTATATTCTAATAGCATGGCATATGATTTTTGAAAAGATTATGAAAGTGTCTGTGAAATGGTGTTATGGTTTGACTCTTATTCTGGCTATGATCAAAACCATCCCAAGAGATGATTTTGTTTGTTTTTAGTCTATTATGTGAATAGAGGGGTACCACACACATTAATGCCAAAAGGGGAAGAAACACATTTTTTTCTTTATTTTACCCATAAGCCAAGGCATTTGCTTCTCATTGTCCAAGCTTATGACTTACCTCATACGTCATGATCATTATAGGGTATGTGACTTAGATCCAACCTGATGTCACATAAGTTAATGTGGCTTGTGGACCCAGTGGCCAATGGGGGATATAATACATTGGTAAGGTTTTTGTTTTGACTTGGGACCTGATGTCACACGGGTTAATGTGTCTTGTGGACCCATCAACCAATCAGGGATATAATACACTAGTAATTCATGCTTAGTCATGGGTGAATAAATTATATTTTTTTTGCTACTATTTAACCGTTAAAAGTCTTAAAATTTTAAGATTCTTTTATAAATTTTTTGTTAAGGTTTTGAACTTTGAATTTGATATGTGTGTCTCGCCCAACTGGTAGAGGTAGACTATTACTTACGGGTTGTCGATCCAATTTTAATCTTTTATTTTCATTTTTTAAGGAATGAAATCGGTGAGTATCTTGGAGCATACATGATAAACTTGGAAGGCTTATTTCTTTTATTAGTGTTATCTTAGTAGACTATGCTTAGTTTATCACTTTGATTGTTAGACAAAGTTGGAGATTTGGTTGGTTTAAATTTATGAACATATGTATTGAGGATTTGATTCATTTCAAGCACTTGATGATTAGTCGATTAGTTTTGCAAAATTTCCAGTAGAAATGATGTATAGGATAGAGTCTGGCATGTCCTTTGGGTTCGAGTTAGCCCAAGGACTTGTGTCATTTGTTGCGCCTTCGGTCCCGCACGGTTGGGCTTGGGGCATAACAAGTACATAGCCAATTTAAGAAAGCTAGAAATCAGTGCAGGTTGGCCTTGCCATGATGAAGTATGTACAAATTGCACAAAATGGGCTATGGTTTGAGCTAGGGAAGAAATTTGAAGGCACAGAGTTTAGTAATTTGTCCGAGTTGGAAACTCAGGCAACTCTTTATGAACAAATTCTTGGGGAAGATCAGGAATCCAAAAATGCCTCCAAGGGTATTTATTATCGAGACCTTAACATCGAAGCACTCATGGTCGTGCCAAACCAGGGCATGGAGGTGAATGTTGTTGAAATTGTGACTCAACAACCATATGTATGCAAGACACTTGCTATAATTGCGAAGGAACAAGGCCATACACAGATTTTCGCTGGGGCAAAGTAAAGAGCAAGTAAGTCCAATCGAAAATATGACTTTGATATTTTGAAGGACAATCAAATTTTTGACCACCTTCTAGTAGAGACATCAGCAAGCTGTTATATGGTCATAAAATCCCTTCACCTGTAAATGGCACAAACTATGGAACCACTCCACCAACAACTGTGTGGTGTTTTGTAACGCCATTCAAGACGGCCTGAACAAGAGGCACCAAATTTTTGGCAAGAAGGAAAAGCCAAAGATGGGGATGGACAGAGGCCCTTTTTAGAAGAGCGCCACGATTAACATGATGGAGCTAGGGTAGTCTAAGACCCCACAAAAGAAGGCCGACCTCAAAAGAGGTAGCGGAACTAGTATAAAGATGCCTAGTGGAGAGAAGGAGACTCTCATAGGTAACTCGCTCGGATGAGCCATACACTGTGAACAGTTGTATATGGTGAAAAATGGATGTCTACTAGGTTTAAGGCCTTCTACAGACTCACGCTTGAAAAGGAAGAGGTTGAAAAACAGGTGACAAACCGAGGAAAATGTGGCATTACATAGGCACCACTTGGGAAAGGCCTGAAGAGGAGCCTTGACTTGACTGAAAATATATGTCCAAGTACAAGCAGTCAAACTGTAATAATAACTCAATTAAGTTCAAGGTCAAATCCATAGGAAAAAATATTTCAGTTTTTGAATGGAAAAGTGAAAGAAGAGATTTATTCTAAAATGATTGTTTTGAGACGATACGGGTTAAGAGAATATAATCTAAAAAGAAAAATAAAGAAATCTAACAGAACTTAAGATTTAAGACTGAGCTCTAACATTAGGTAGAAAATCATAAGTATTGCATATGTCAAGGCTCAATCTGTCTAGAAGCAACCAAACAAGTTCCACAAAATGTCCAGTTTTGTGAAGTTGTTCAACCATTCAATTAAGATCAAAACGTGAAAGATTGAAAGTAAAGAAATGAATATCTAGCCTGAAATACTCACAGGAATCATTACAATTATATAGAGTATCATGCTTTACTAGAATTCATTCAATCACTTGGTAAAAAGAAAGATGCAACATTAAAATAAGGGAAGGCGTTGCACAATTACAATATCAAAACATATATTTACATACATTCTCCTTCAACTAAACAGGTAAGAAAACTACTCATAATTCATAGCCATGACAAGGTTAGAAGAGAGAGTGAAGAATGGAGAGAATCCTCCCCGAGTACAAAGAGAAGTTCCAAAAGCTACAAAAAAATCTAAGCAAAATGAGGGAGAATGACTCTTTCTAAGTGATTTTAAGGTGTAAGATGTAGGGGCATTTATAGGAAAAGAGCGGAAAATCCAGAGTTGGAAGCGACTTTACAAAATCTGCATTTCTGGTGAAGGGTTTGAACGACTCTTACTTTCTGGATTTGAAGCTCGGCTGAATTATGCTTCTAGAGGAAGCGTTTGAAAGCTAAGCATGGGCATTTGAACGCCTACTTTGCACAAAGTCTTCAATTTTTCTTCTACTTTTGGTTGGTCGTCTTCTTTTGACCAAGGTGGCATTCGAACGACTCTGATTTTCCATTCTCCTTCTTTTTTGGCTATGGGTGGCTTTTTGTCGGATTTTTGGCGAGAACTTTGATTAAAGGTGGCATTTGTAACTTTGCTTATTTACACTTTTTACCCTGCAAATCATGTTCATAATCTAATCTACCCTATACTATTAAAATCACATAATTTACATACAAGTAAACATGAATTACACGTAATTAACCTGTCCAACATATATCAAAATGTAACTTTTTAGGGTTAATCTGACCCCCCAACATAGATATTACTAGTCCCTAGTAATACTAAAAATAGAAATTACAATCAATATTGCATAAAACCATTTTCTTAGGATTCATAATTGCATTTAGCGTGTGCAACAAGCTGTTAAACTCCTAAATTACCCCAAGTGGATTAGTTTTGTCTTGTGAAAGTTTTCATTAAAGATACCTACAAACTTATTTTTATTCATCCATAAATTTAAAAAATATTAGTATTTCCTAATTAACAATGAAATTTAAAATATACATCATCAACTCAAATTAATTCACATAAAGTTAAGCTATAGAGTTAAATGCTATGCAAAAATATTCATGTATCATTAGAAACTCATGCGTGTAGGGAATGTTCATGTAATTTAAGAAATTTATTAAATAATATCCACATCTTTGTTAGCTATCGAATATTAGCTTTGATGCAAATCTCACCAAGGGATTACTCTCATAACAAAAAATCTCTGATTATAGTAATTGTTTCACTCATTGATTATATGTGAGAAGAATGTTACAGTCCAAAACAAAATATAACTCACATATATTTTTCAAAATAAAGAATGTTAATCCAAATGAAATGACCTTTGTATAATCTCGTGAAAAGGATATTAGTAATCAAATAAAAGCAATAAGTAGATATATCTCACCATTATTCGATATGTACACTTGTCATTGTTCTCAAGATCAAATAGGACTTTCACTCTAGTTATAATGTGGCATTTGGGAAATAGGTTTTAGAATTGAAGGGTTTAAAGGTAGTCAAAAGAGTATCCTGAAAATACAACTTTTTGCCAACTATATTTACATTTTTACATCAGGAGATTCAAACCATCGACCTTCATTCACTCGAGACGGACGTTTAACCATCTCGACTAAACCCGGAGATCTGAACAAATATGCTAACTCAATGATAATATGTCTATTCTACCTTGACTTAATTTTTGTCATTTTTTTAAACTCAGTGCTAGAGAAGGATGGCGTCTCAGGACAAATCCCTACCCCATACTACAATAGATTGGCATATTATAGTATTCCTTACTCGGCCCACACCTTATCTAGTGCAAATGATAAAAATTGTGAAAAGAGGCTTTTTTTTTAATAACAAAAAGGCAAATTAATTACATAAATATGAGTATACACCTCCAACCTAAACCTTATATTATGCTCAAAATATAACAATGGTGCTAATATGTAAATGTGCAAAAAGTAAAAGGGTGTGTACAAACTTTATGCAATTAAAAGAATAAAAATTAAAATATCTAAACAAAGAAATTATGAAAAAGAAAGACCAAAAATCTAACTACAAGAGAAATAAAATGATTATTAATCCAGTTTCAACTCGGATATATATATTTTGTATTTTTATTTTTAAAAAATTTATAATTATAGTGTTTCAATGCATATTCCATTCTTTTCCACAATTCATCACCCCAGAACACCTTTAAAGAATTAAATAAAAATAATGTATGTACATTCCAAAGTTACGGATTTAAATCAATTTTCATGACCTCTCCAAGCATGGATGTGTCAATCTCATTACTACATCTTGATAATGAAGGGTCTTTAGGCTCTTGAGCCTGATAAAATTATTATTATCAATAGTAGAAATGGATGGATCAAACTCAAATTGTATTTCATAAAAAGGGTCACTCAACATATTGACCATATGTAGTATATTCTATAGTTAAGTCAAAAGTTAGGTTAGCGGTTAAATTAGTAGGGGTTAGATTAGTCAAAGTTAGATTAGTTAGATTAGCGATTTCCACAGTTAATGTGTTGAGAGTGTCCTTAAGATCATTTAGATCTTGATTAGTTTTAGCATGAAATTCATTCATAGCTTGGGTAAATTGACCAGTAAAAATCATATGGCTTTGCATGAATTTGTCCTAGGTGTCCTCCAAAAATTGTTCTTGGGGATCATAAGATGATGAAAAAGAAAATGAATCTTGCATTGATGTGGGATTGACTGGTATATGATAACTTTCATCACTCCAACCAAAATCAGGATAAAAATGTTCAAAACAAGGGTTGGAGTAAGAAAATCTTCTTCTATGGGCCCTTACCTTCGCCGGAAGTCCCTCCTTGCCTTTAGCAACACAAGTGGCTCTTGCTTTGCCCATTGCAAAAGCACATTTGGAGCTAGTACTAGTTTTAAGTAGGACATTTTATTCAACAACTGATTGTGTAACAAACAGGTTGTTGGAAATCAAGTATAGCATTAGACTGATCCAACAAAACTTTTTGATAATATAAAAAATTTTGGACACTGTTCAGCAATATGTCCAAACTCAGAATAAATCCCACCAATATACTCCACAAAGGGAGTATTTAACACCTTATTAAATAAAGTAGAATATCATAATTAAAAAAATTATGCAAAAATGAAAAATAAAGAGAAATATTCGCAAAAAATCTTCCTTAACTTTTCTATCCAAGAACATCATTTTTTCCCAACAATGGCGCCGAAAACTTGACTTGACTGAAAATATATGTCGAATCCACAGGGAAAAATATCTTGGTTTTTGAATGGAGAAGTGAGAGAAGAGATCAACTCTAAAATGACTATTTTAAGAGGAGGGGGGTTTAATGAATATAATCTAAAAAGAAAAATAAAGATGTCTAACAAGGGAAATGAGAAAGGAAAAATACTCTTTAGTATCTGCATCAAGATATGTCATATATGTTAGATATTTTACTGTGCAACTTATAACTCAGTTGTATCCCCGCGTCAATAGTAGATAAATCAGAAGATTATGGTTGAACTTATATTTAAGACTAAGCTTTGACATTAGGTAGATATCATAAGCATTGCATATGCCAAGACTCAATCTGTCTATAAGCAATCAAACAACTTCTACAAAATGTCCAGCTTTGTGAATTTGTTCAACCATTCAATTAAGATCAAAACGTGAAAGATTGAAAGTAAAGAAATGAAGATCTGTCCTGAAATACTCACAAGGAATCATTACAATGATACATAGTATCATGCTTTATTAGAAGTCATTCAATCACTCTGTAAAAAGAAAGATATAGCATTAAGGGAAGGCATTGCATAGTTACAATATCAAAACACATATTTACATACCTTCTCCTTCAACTAAAGAGGTAAGAAAACTACTCACTCTTCATAGTCATGACAATGCTAGAACAGAGAGTGAAGAATTGAGCGAATATTCTCCAAATACAAAGAGAAGTTCCAAAATGTACAAAGAAATCTAAGCAAAATGAGGGAGAATGGCTCTCTCCAGGTGTTTTCAAGGTGTAAGAGGTAGGGGTATTTATCGAGAAAGGGGGAGCTGAAAATCCGAAGTTGGAAGGGACTTTGCAAAATCAGCATTTTTGGTGAAGGGTTCAAACACCACTTACTTTTTGGATTTGAAGCTCAGTTGAATTATGCTTCTGGCGAAGGCATTCGAATGCTAAGCATGGGCATTCAAATGCTGACAGCTTTGCACAAAGTCTTAAATTTGTCTATTGCTTTCAGATAGCTATCTTCTTTTGACCAAGGTGGCGTTAGGTATTAGCATTCAAATGCCTCTGCATTTCCATTTTTCTTCCTTTTCGGCTGTGGGTGGTTGTTTGTTGGATTTTTGGCAGGAACTTTAACCAAAGGTGGCGTTCATATGCCAAGAGGGCCGTTCAAATGCCTCTTTCCCCTTATAGAAGGTTTGATTTTTCTTCACTTGGCCGACTTCTCCCATTTGCTTTGCCCACAACTCCGCTTATTTACACTTTTTACCCTATAATTCATGTTCATACTCCAATCTACCCTATAATATTAAAATCACATAAATTACATACAATTGAACATGAATCACAAGTAATTAACCCATCTAATATTTATATATATATATATGTGAAAATGTAACCTTTGAGGGTTAATCAGCCATCATGGAGATAGGATAAAGATCAACTTAAAAAGTTCATCAGGCCCAGTTATAGAGCGTATGACAAGGAAGAAAGGGATCTTCCAAGACTCCCAAGGGGCAAGCAGCACGTGAGTTATGAGGTATTTGCAACCAAGATGATGCCCAAATAAGCTGATTTGTAGTTAAAATTAGCAACTTATTGTGCCCTTTTTAAGACTAATTATGCTTTGATAGAGTTTCAATGATAACATTTCAGGAGAAAGATTATACAAAGGGCCTAAAATCAACGAATACCAAACTTTCATGCAACAACCACATGTTCTGGAAGAAAATAGAAAAAGTTTAAAACAAGGCATGAACGTTTGAACGTCAATCCACATTCGAACGTTCTCTTGAATTATTTGAAGACCAAACTGCTGAAGTGATGATCCATGGCGTGTTGCAGCTAAGAATAGAAACAAAGAGGTACTTGAGTACCACGTTCGAACGCCAATCCACGTTCTAACGTTGGCTTGAAATAATTGAGGACTCCTTAGAAGAGTGCTATGGCATATGGCGTGTTACAGTTACTCTCACATAAGAACAAAGGCCACTTGAGTGAGAAGTTCAAACTCCATCCAGCGTTCGAATGCCCATCTAATAAAGACATGAGACAACATTCGAACGCCATCCAACGTTCGAACATTGTCCCCAAACAGGTTGCAGAATGATTGAATTTCTATCCTGACCTTGGGGCTTTCACTTGGACTTTGAAGACCTTATACTATTCCTTCACACTTCCTTGCCCCCTCCTCCTTGCCTATAAATACTCCATTGTGGGAGCTTCAATAGATACACTTAGAGCTAGAGCTAGTTGTAGAGTTATTCTTATACTTAGACTTACATTTACTTGCATAGAGGAACATAGCTCATCTTTTGGTTGAGGTGGAAACCCTCCAAAAGTGACTAGCTTTCTTCTACTTTTATTATTAGTTTCATTGCTTCCATTGTTTGAGCTTTCTTCTTCCCTTGGAGCAGTGAAACTCTTCTACTTTTCTAAAGTTTTACCAAAGCCGTGAAGAATGGAACGTGATTTACTCATTCTTCGTCGAAGATCGGCTCCTTGTGTAGTGTGTTTTACCTTGCAACTCCTCTACTTTGAGGGATGAGAATCACTCACTTTTTTAGCTTTACCAAAGTCATGAAGAGTGAGTAGTTTCTTATTCACTCTTTAGTAAGAGGTGATGGACATGTATAAATCGTTCGAAAACTATATTTGTGCATTTCGTTTGTTTGTAGACGAGTTGAGTCTTGGCATAAACAATTCTTGTAAATCTCTACAAAGACATTGCAACCATGCTCTTAACTCTTATAATCCATTTTTATCTTTTGCTTAACTTTATGTTGGCACAGAAGTTAATTGAGTTCCCAAGCATAAGTATAACAACCTGATGATTGAGTACATGTCCAGATCCTCGAGCTAAATGGTGACTTTTATATTTGAGATTATATTATATTTTGTCTAAAAAATCTTCTTGGAAAGAATTTTATATTTTGTCCAGGAAAATTCCTAAACCTCAAACCTTTAAATATCAAGGGTTCCAGTCACTTTGGTCTCTATCGCTGCTTACTTTGAAACACCAACATTAGTTTCCTGTGGATTTAACTCCGAACTTAATCAGATTATTACTATAACATGACTGCTTGCACTTGGGTGTACACATTTCGAATCAAGTCAAGTTTTTAGCGCCGTTGCCGGAGAACCAAAAAAGTGTTTTAAGGTAAAAGGTAAAAAGACCTTCATTTGTGTATGTATTTTTGATTTACTGTGTATAATTTTATTTTATGTGTGAGGACGATCCTCACTTTCAAAAATTTTCGGTCGAATCTATTGGGTCTGTCAATCAATCTGAACCATCTTTACCTTGATCAGTAGAAGACTCTTTTGACAATAGTATGGCAAATAATGAGAAACAAGGGGAGGTTCCTATGAGAGAGGGGGAAATGCCTAACATTTGAACTCTGCGGGATTACTTGTACACCACAAGAAACAATGTCCCCCCTTGTTTTGTGTTTCCTGCAAATACGCCCCTCTTTATTGTAAAGGCGAGGACAGTGCAACTATTACCTCAATATCATAGACTCGAAGCAGAAAGTCCATATCTGTATATAAAAGATTTTGAGAAGATATGTGGAACATTCCAAGACAATTTTGAACTGGCTAAGTTGAAACTTTTTCCTTTCCCTTTAAAGGACAAAGCTAAAAAATGGCTAAACTCTTTAAAATCCTATGCAATACCAACTTGATATGCATTACAGAATGACTTTTTCAGAAAGTTTTTTCCATTACACCATACCAATGCACTCAAAAGGCAAATCATGAATTTTTTGGTCAAAGAAGGGAAAACATTTTACCAATATTGGGAGAGATTGAAGGATCTTCTCCAATCCTGCTCACACCATGCTTTTGAAATTTGGACTTTGATAGGATTTTTCTATGACTCCTTGCCTACTAGACTACGTCAGTTTGTTGAAATGATGGCTCAAGGAGAGTTCATGGGAAAGAGTCTAGAGGAAGCATTCAATTTTTTTGACATCATATCTGATAGTTCTCAAATATGGGACTCAGTCTCTCCAACCACTATTGAAGCCAAACCATCTATTTCCCAAGGGGATAAGTATGTCTTAAAAGAAGATGATGACCTGAGAGCGAAAATGTCTGCCCTATCTCGAAAGATTGAAGCTTTAGAGATGAGAAAGGTATATCAAGTTGATGTTGGCCCTCTCACAGAACAAGTGTGTGGGATTTGTGCATTAACAGGACACCCTACTGGGGAGTGTCCTACCATTCCGACATTCAAAGAAGTCTTGTTGAAATAAACAAATGCAATTTTCAACTTCAACAAGCCTTATTCCAACTCGTATTCTGAAACATATAATTTAGGGTGGCAGAACCACCCAAACTTCAGTTGGAGGAACACACAACCAACTCTCATGAATCTACAACAAAGTTCACAATCATCACCTCAAGGACCTCCCGTATATCAACCATACCAACCACCACAAAAGAGGAGCCTTGAGGACACATTAAATCAGTTCATGCAAAGCCAAATGAACTACAATAATAATTCTACTCAGGCTTTTATGAATTTCAAGGCATAGACCACCCAGTCTTTTGAGGATCTGAAACGTCACATACAAAAGTTGACTCAATCCATGATCACCCATGAGAAGGGCAAGTTTCCTACCCAACTGAAACAACCGTAAGGCTAATTTCATGTAGGAAATCCTTCAATCATGAAAAACCCACAAGACCAACCCCAAGTTGTCACTACATTGAGAAGTGGCAAGGTGATTGACAAAATCATCAGAGACATGTTAATTCCAAAGCCAAAACCAGAGTCAATCCCAGTCAATACACCAATAGAGCCTGAACTTGTGATTGAAGAAGAGCCTAAACCTATGATTGAAAAAGAGCCAAAACCATCAAAGGAAAAAGATATTTCTTGTCTTATTCCTGCTCCTTTTCCCCAAAGACTCAAAACAGTACAAAAGTTGAATAACCAACCAGAAATATACGAGCTTTTTAAGCAAGTGAAAATTAATATTCCACTTTTAGATGCAATCAAGTAGGTTTTGTCTTATGCCAAGTTTCTAAAAGACTTGTGCACAATCAAAAGAAGGTAGAATATCCAAAAAAGAGACTTCTTGGTAGAACAAGCCAGTGTCCTACTTCAACACAAAACCCCCCCAAAATACAAGGACCTGGGGTGTTCATCTGTGGCATGTGTCATTGAAAACTTTAGAATAGAACAAGTACTATTAGATCTTGGAGCTAGTGCCAATTTTCTCCATTTCTCTGTCTACCAGAAGTAAGGTCTGGGTGAACTCAAACCCACTTGTGTCACACTCCAGTTGGTAGATAGATCTATCAAAGTTCCTAGGGGCATTGTTGAAGATGTACTTGTCTAAGTGGACAACTTTATTTTCCCTGTTGACTTCATTGTTCTAGATACTTAGCCAACAATGCATTTAGAGAATCAAATTCTCATCATTTTTGGTCGACATTTCCTAGCAACGTCAAATGTACTAATCAATTGTAGGAATGGAGTCATTAAATTAACTTTCAAGAATATGACTCTTGAACTAAATATTTTTTACATTGCCAAGCACCCAGGGGAGGACAAGGAAGTGAGAGAAAAAAATTTCATTGAGTCTCTGATACAAGAACATCTGAATAACACATTTTATGAAAACTCTACTGAATCTTATATGTTGGAGTCTATCACATCTGAGACAACAGATGATGATCAAAATCCAAATAATTGCCCTGCTCACACTATTGGGACATGGGCACCCAAATTCGAAGAAATCTCACACAGTGGCACAAAGCCACATTTATCAAGTGTCAAACCACCAAAGCCTGAACTAAAGTCTCTCCTATCTGACCTAAAATATGCATTCTTAGGGGAGGACGAGTTATACCCAGTGGTAATTTCATCTAAGCTTGTAGAGTTGCAAGAGTCTAAGCTGATTAAAGTTCTTAGACCATTGCTGACTTGAAAGGTATAAGCTCGTTAATCAACAATCATGCTATATAACTTGAAAAGGATTCAAAATCCTTTTGTCAAATGCAGTGACAACTAAACCCTCACATGAAGGAAGTTGTAAGGACTAAGGTGCTCAAACTATTGAATATTGCAATAATATTTCCCATCTCTAATAGTAAATGGGTTAGCCCAACCCAAGTTATGCCCAAGACGTCTGGAGTCACAGTGGTTAGAAATGATGATAATGAACTGGTACCAACTCGAGTCATCACAGGATGGTGAATGTGCATAGATTATAAAAAACTCAATTTGGTAACAAGGAAAGACTATTTTTCTCTTCCTTTTCTTGATCAAGTCTTAGAAACGAATTGTAGGTTATGCATTCTATTTTTTCTTAGATGGATATTCTGGGTGTAATCAAATTGAGATAACACTAGATGACCAGGAGAAAACAACATTCACATGCCCCTTTGGAACCTTTGCATTGAAAAAGATGTCATTTGGACTTTGTAATGCTTCTATAACATTCCAAAGGTGCATGCTGAGTTTGTTTAATGACATGGTTGAGAAATTTTTGAAAGTGTTCGTGGATGATTTTTCTATATATGGTGATTCGTTTGATTTGTGTCTGACAAATCTGGAGAAAGTGTTGATAAAATGTAAGGAAGTCAATCTAGTGCTCAATTGTGAGAAATGTCATTTCATGATAACACAAGGCATTATCCTAGGTCACATTGTTAAAGATATCCGATCATTTTTAGGACATGTCAGGCTCTATAGGAGATTCATAAAAGACTTTTGTACCATATATAAACTCATGTGTTATCTCCTAAGTCAGAATGTATCTTTTATATGGAGTGAAGCATGCCAGAAAGCTTTTAGTAAGCTTAAAGGTATGTTAATTTCTACCCCAATAATGCAACATCCTGACTAGACTCCACCATTTGAATTAATGTGTGATGCAAGTGATTATGTTGTGTTGGGACAAAGAAATGATAAGAAACCCTATGTGATTTACTATGCAAGCAAAAATTTTAAATGATGTTCAAATGAATTATTCCACAACTAAAAAGAATTGCTTGTTGTAGTTTTTGCTCTGGAGAAATTTCATTCTTACCTTGTTGGTTCTTCTGTTATAGTGTTCACTAACCATGCAGCATTAAAATTCTTGATCACAAAGAAGGATGCCAAGTTAAGGCTCTCTTAAGATGGATATTCTTACTACAAGAGTTTGATATGATCACTAAAGACAAGAAAGGTGTTGAGAATGTGGTGGCAGATCATCTATCTAGGTTAACGTATGAATTTCATGAGGATGGCCTACCAATCAATGAAAATTTCCGCAATGAACAACTGTTTACAGTCATGGAAGCACCATGGTACACTGATATGCTAACTTACTTGCTACTTGTACGTTTTCTCTTTTCTTTACAATGATGGATAAGAAAAATTTGTGAGGAAGGTTCGTAATTTCTTTTGGGAGGATCCATATATGTTTAAATATTGTAAGGATCAAATCATAAAGCGTTGCACCCCCGAGCATGAGAGCAAACAAGTAAATCTTTTTGTCATTCTGAAACTTGTTGTGGCTATTTTTTATCTAAAAACCGCTACGAAAATCTTACAATGTGGATTTTACTGGCCCACATTTTTTAAAGATGTTCATGCCTTTAAAAAGAAACATGATGTCCATGAACCCCATTCTGGTAATCGAAATTTTTGACTATTGGGGCATCGATTTTATGGGATCATTTCTCCCTTCCTTTGGTTATCTATATATTTTAGTGACTGTTGATTGTGTTTCCAAATGGACTGAAGCAATTCAATGCAGAAATAATCAACTGAATAGTGATCAAATTTTTTAAAAAAATATTTTGTCCAAGTTTAGAATTCCTAAATTCATTATAAGTGATGGGGGTGCTCATTTTCTCAATCGTCCTTTTTGGAATTTGATGAAAAAGTATTTGATTTCTCATAAAATTACAACCCCTTATCAACCACAGACTAGTGGACAGGCCGAATTAGCTATTCGAGAGATCAAACTAATTTTAGAAAAAATGGTAAACCCAAATAGCAAAGATGAAAAGTACTAGGAGCACCAATTGTTTGAACGCCTGGGTAACGTTTGAACTAAGACACAACGTTCGAACGCTAGGAGCTTGTAGTACTTTGGCCTCTGACAGAACATCAAAAGTACTGGGACCTCTCCACGTTTGGACACCTAAGTAATGTTTGACCCATCATTTTAAAATCCTTCTACACACGTTCAAACATCAATTTTGTTCAAACGTTGGCTCCCAACCTATAAATACTTGGTTCGTCTACTTCATTTCAAAATCACCCAAAACCCTCAAAACCCCCCAAAACCCTTAGCGACCCTTCACTTCCCAACCCTCAAAACCTCATCCATTTTTCAATTTCCACCCAAAATCAAGCATCCTAAGCATATTCCCACCTCATTTCTCCCTTTTTTCACAAAAAAATCCAAACTTTTCGAGCCTGCAAACCCCCAAAATCTAGAGTCATGCCTCCAAGGATGAAAATGCCAGCTAGGCGCAAGACAACCACTCAAGAGCCTAATTTTGTCGAAGAGGTGATTGAGGAAGGAGAAAGGAGGCCACTCATAGTACAAAGATAAGATAGAACCCGATTTTCCAATGCCCTCAAAGCGGATAGGTACGAAAATTTCTACCAAAATAAAGCTATTATTTGTGAACATTCCATTGAGTTGATTGATTTTGTTGAGTTGGGGATTTATGCCAATATGGAGCAAAGGGATTGCTTGATGTATATGAGGAATGATGGGGAGGCAGTAAAAGAGTTGGTGTGGGAGTTTTACTCCAACGCCGAGATTGTCAATGGGGTGATCAAAACTTATGTGAGGGAGGCTCACATTAATGTTGATGAAGATTATATAGTAGAGATAAGGGTCATACCAAGGGTACCGAGGCTTAGATACCCCTTGAGGAAGAATGTGAGGATGAATGAGGTCAGAGTTGAATTGATGGGCTTGGCAACGTTTGTTTGGGGCGGTCAGAGAATTTTTTGACAAGGTGAATTGATTAATAAGTTCAAAAAGTTGAACTTGATTGCCGTCTCCAACCTCGTCCCCATCGGACGTAAGAACAGAATACTCCCAGAGATGGCCTAATTGCTATACGCAATAGGAAGGGGTCAAAGCATAGACCTCTCGTCTTTGATATTGATGAATATATTAAAGGGTTGTGAAGTGAAGAGAAATTCACTCCCCTTTAGTACACTAGTGACAGAGATATGCCTGGACTGGGGAGTGCAAGTCAGGTCACAGATTAGAGTGCAGAAGCCGATGGGGCCATTGAACAAGACATCATTCCAAAGGAGCCAAGGTCACAGTGGTGGCCCAGCGATGAGACAAGACAAGCCACCTGTCCGAGGCACTGATAAGGTGCAGGATGTTTTGGATGAGGAGGAGAGAAAAAGAGGTTAAGAGAGCCCATAAGTAGACCCATATTGAGGCAAGTCCTAGCACCAGCACCAGTACCCAACGGTCGTTGTGAGAGATCATGCTTGGCATCGAGGCCAAGCAAGATGAGGTTGTCCGACAGTAGGAGGAGATGCTCAGCCTTTTGAGGGGTAAAGCTGGAGGAGCTGGAGAGATGAGAGAATGAGAGAGAGATTTCTGTACTTGGATGGTTGCCTGTTATTTTGTGGATGTTTGAATCTTTTGTGCTAAACTATGATATTTTATGAAATGAGTTTTATTACATTTATCTTTTTAAATGCATGTGTTAGATTTAGCATTACATTGTTATTTGTCAATGACTGGTGGAACAAATGTAAATATTGAGATGTTTGTTAAAGTTACTAATCACTTGATCGGTCTGACACCTCACCTAGCAATCTGGACTTAAAACCACATATCTTTGAAAAATGGTATTCTCTCTATGCTTAAATGTCAATTATATATTGGTATTTGTTATTCCTAAGGTACAAGATGACCAAACTCAAAAATGGAATTGATATATAACCGAAATTATTTGAAAAACGTGACATAACCAGTGAAGATAACGAAGAATACCATGGTAAGTTTTTGAGTCTTGCGGTGCTTTGGAGAAACAATCAACATTTACTCAAATAAGGTTTTTCACTATCTATTCTTGAATAATCTCATTAAACTTATTTTGATTGACGCAGCTAGAGCAATCTATTGACATATCTCACAAAGAATCTGTTTATTCGACACATACATATGCACATGCTTGAGAAATGATCTTAGGTCATCTTTGATTTAATTTTGAGCCTTAGCCATTTCTTTTACAAAATTATATCCCTAGTTAGTTGGAATTGAGCCTTTAAAAGTGTGAATTCTTTTTCATATAACCCATATGATAACCAAATCACAGAAAAATATATTTGACATACCTTTGCTATCTAATTTCCTTGCACCTTCTTATAAATCAATATGATACAGAAAAACAAGAGAAATAGAAAAAAAACAATGGTGGCTATTGTGCACAGAAAGAAATGTTGGTGGAAACAACTGAAAAAGAAAAGAGATAGAAAAATAGAAAATAACTAAGAAAGTGAAAAATGAGAAAAAGAATGAAAGAAAGAAACACCATGCAGGTAAAATTTCAAAAAGCTAAAAGAGGTGTGCTACACTATATAAAGAAAGGATAGCTTTTGAATACCACTGACCTCTGGCCACATTACAACCTATAAAAAGCCCTAATTGATCTCAAGTCTGATGCATATGTAGGTCGTCAACCAAAAATCTGGGGTATATTAATAACATTACTTTATTTGTGTCAATATTCTTCCATGAGATTATGCCAAACATGATTAGTCTGTTTCCTTAGATTTCACTCCCGTACTAATTGTGTATGTGAATTTTTGATTAGTCTTCTTCTGATCACATGTCATTTGAGAGAAAAGTCACTATAATCAAAAGAAATTTTTATTGAGAGCATTCTAAGAGAGGTTTGTGAAATCAAAACTATCCATGAAGGGTTGTAAAGAGGAGTGTTTGTTATAGAACAATTCTTGTCGCTAAAATGATTATTCTAATTACATAGGGAATTGCAAATACCAATGTGACAATGCTTATTTTTGCATAGAATAAATACCTATGAAAGAGAAGTGTGTGGAGATGAGTCAAAATTGAGGGTCAGGTGTCTCAACAACCATGGTGCTAACTCACTCTGACAAGCAATCTCACACACACACATCTGTTCAACTGAAGTTTGTGGGTAGCTTCACTGAAAATTCTCACAAGACAACACTCGTCCGCTAAGGGAAACCTAGTGGTTTAACGGCTTGTTGCATATGCTAAATGCAACCAGATAACCTATGAAAATGACATTATAAATAATTTCTAGTTCAATTGTTTTTTTATTACTAGAGACTAGCAATATTTAGGTTAGGGGTGTGATTAGTAGTTAAAATTAGCAACTTATTATGCCCTTTTTAAGACTAATTATGCTTTGATAGAGTTTCAATGACGACATTTCAAGAGAAAAATTGTACAAAGGGCCTAAAATCAATAGATACCAAACTTTCATGCAACAACCACATGTTCTAGAAGAAAATAGGAAAATTTTAAAACAAGGCATGAACGTTCGAATGTCAATCCATGTTTGAACATCCTCTTGAATTATTTGAGGACCAAAATGCTGAGGTGATGATACATGGCGTGTTGCAGCTAAGAAGAAAAACAAAGAGGTACTTAAGTACTACGTTCAAACGCCAATCTATGTTTGAACGTTGGCTTGAAATAATTGAGGACTCCCTAGAAGAGTGCTATGACATATGGCGTGTTGCAGTTACTCTCATAGAAAAACAAAGGCCACTTAAGTGGGAAGTTCAAACTCCATCCAGCATTGGAACGCCCATCAAGTAAAGATAGGAGACAACATTCGAATGCCAGCGTTCGAACGTTGTCCTTAGACAGGCTGCAAAGTGGTTGAATTTCTATCTAGACCTTGGGGCTTTCACTTGGACTTTAAAGACCTTATACTATTCCTTCACGCTTCTTTGGCCATCTACCTAGCCTATAAATACTCCCATTGTGGGAGATCTAGTTGTAGAGTTAGTCTTAGCCTTAGACTTACATTTACTTGCATAGAGGAACATAGCTCATCTTTTGGTTGAGGTGAAAACCCTCCAAAAGTGACTAGTTTTCTTCTAATTTTATTATTAGTTTTATTTGCTTCCATTGTTTGAGTTTCTTCTTCCCTTAGAGGAGTGAAACTCTTTCACTTTTCTAGAGCTTTACCAAAGCCGTGAAGGGTGGAATATGATTCACTCATTCTTTGTCGAAGATCGGCTCTTGTATAATGTGTTTTACCTTGTAACTCCTCTACTTGGAGGGATAAGAATCATTCACTTTTCTAGCTTTACCAAAGCCATGAAGAATGAGTAGTTTTTCATTCACTCTTTAGTAAAAGGTGATGGACATGAATAAATCGTTCGAAAGTTATATTTGTGCATTTCGTTTATACTTAATACTTTATCTCTTACTTGCTTATTGAATGATTGAATGCATCTAGCAAAACTAAGGTACTTTGCACAACCATGAGTCCTTTCTATGACATAGATGACTCTTGACATAGGAAGACTCATTGGTCCTTAGCAATTACCCCAGCTAGATCTTCATGACTACCTTTCAATCTTTATCGTTATTGTGCTTCAATTAAGAATGGAATAGTAATACTATGGTTGGATGTCTCATAGAAACACTTGCTTGTTTGTAGACGGGTTAAATCTCAGCGCAGAAAATTCTTGTAAATCTCTACAAAGACATTGGAACCATACTCTTAATTCTCACAATCCATTTTTATCTTTCGATTAACTTTATGTTGACACATGAGTTAATTGAATTCCCAAGCATAAGTATAACAATCAGATGATTGACTACATGTCCAGATCCTCGAGCTAAATGGTGACTTTTATATTTGAGATTATATTATATTTTGTCAAGAAAATCCTCTTGGAAAGAATTTTATATTTTGTCCAGGAAAATCCCTAAACATCACAAATTTAAATCTCAAGGGTTCCAGTCACTTTAGTCTCTATCACTACTTACTTTGAAACACCAACATTAGTCTCTGTGGATTCAACTCTGGACTTAACTGGATTATTACTATAACTTGACCGCTTGCACTTGGGTGTACACATTTTGGATCAAGTCACAGGCCACAAGGCCGAAGGATACCGTAGCCGCCCAAGGATGAGCAAGCTAACAGAGCCACGCAAGCATAGATGGTATGTGGCTCGGCATCCCATATTCTCGTACCACCAGCCATCACCAATGAAAAGAACTCAAAAGGGTGGTACCAACAAATCTAGGATAAAATATGGAGATATGAGGTTGAATTGAAGAAGGAAAACATAGCCCATAGGTAGGCAAGGTCAGTGGAGCTTAGTGACAATGATGACAGTGACAATAAAGAATTCATCTAATTCAAAATGTTTGGTCTGCATCAAGGCACTATTCGTGCTACCAGCAGCCTTTAAGCCAAGGAGCTGGCAACTTGACTCGCCAGAAGAAGATATTGAAGAATTGAAGCACTAGGCTCTAGCTTTTCGAATGAAGCAATTCAAATGGACAATAGCCCACCAAAACAAAGTTTTGGAATCAGCCCAACTGAAAGACCGAGGAATGATTGTGCCAAGGCACATAATGATTTGACTGGTGTCATTTTTGAAAAAGTCACCTGACTGATGAATCAAAATCTGAGGTCGTTGTACATCTAAGCTCATTTGGAAAGTAAAAACTATATTCGAATCTTGGTGGACAACTATGCAGTCATTAACATTTTGCCTAACGCAATGATGAGGAAGCTCAGGAAAAGAGAGGATGTCATTATTCCTAGTGATCTGACGGTGAGTAATTTCACTTGCGGAGGCAATAAAACAAAAATAATCTTGCCAATTAAACTAGTAGTAGGAAGCAAGGCAAACGTAACACCTTTTTCATATTGGACACAACTTCTTGGCCGAAATTGGATTCACTTGAATGAGTTTTTCCCCTCAAACTTCATCAACAATTGATGTTGTGGAATCAAAACAAGCTAGAGGTAGTCACAACTGACAGTACCCTTTTTGTGGTTCACGTACATAAGCATGACACATGGTTATATAGTGAAGGGGTGGGACTAATGAAACTTCAAGGCCGAGAAGAATTCAAAAGACCCAAAGAGATTGACCTTTAGATAAACTTAAAGAGCTTAGAGGTCCTTCAAGTTGAGGAGGAGGTCCTCCAACCCATATCTAAGGTTGAATGATAAGGAGACAAATGAAGAAGTAGTTAATAATGGGGTCTATGTGACCCCAAGAAGTAGGTTGTAAGGGTATGTGTCGACAAGATAAGAACATACCTGGCTGAGAAAAGGGCCACATGCAATAGCCACCAAAAGAAAGCTTCCAATGCAAAAGTTGGGAGCTATGCCCATTCCATTTAATTCGCAATGTCTTTACTATCAAACTTTGATGATGTAACCTTACGACTGGTTCCAAGAGGGCTAAACGTTCAGGTGCATGATTTGGCCCAACTGAGATTAGGAATAAGAATTCCCTATGGCCTGGACGAGCAACAAATCAAGATTCAAATAAGGGTGTTGCCTTCAATAAAGGCCAAAAACATGAATTTTGAGAAGTTGATCTTTTAAATAGAAGAAGATGATTGGAGACATGAGATTATACAGTTCCCTTAGATGTTCCAATGGTGACTGTGACCAAGCAGCGCAAAGAAAAGTAGTCAAGTACATAGTCACTGATGGAGAACTATAAAAGAAAGGAGTGCATGGCTATCTACCTTTGAGATGCGTTGGGAAAACGCTTAGCTCCTTCAAAGATGGTTTACATGCTCGCACCACTGAAATGTATAAATATTTTTCCCAAGCATAGCAAAAATATTTTTCCCAAATGTAGTAACTCAGAAAATATGAGGTCGTCTCCTCTGGGAACAATGGTAATCCAAACGGTGACGTGTTTACACAGAAAATCAAAACTCTTTAAATTTGTGTGGCAACTAATGTAGTAAAATCAAATGAATGCAATCAGTCAATCCTCGAAAATCATCTCACTGTAATCAAGCTTATTGATTCTCATTGATAACTCATTCAAACTCATAATCAAATTTACTCGGATGAAAAATATTCAACTAAAATTAGATTTGAATAATATGTAGCTTTGTGGATAGAAAATACTAGCTACAAAGTAAATACTTTGACGAGAAATCAAAGTGGTCACACAACAACGAGTTTTTGAAACTGGTTTCTCCCAATTACAAAGCATTATTTCGGTTAGAATCCATTAGAGAATCAATATTGCTTGATTACAAGTGAGAATCCTCCCTTAGATCACACTGAAACTTAGCCAAAAAGAAAACCCATCAAACCGAAATCAACGATAAACAACATGTAAATCAAATGAAAATAACCAACAATATTGAAAGGAATATATTCAACAAGATTTACTTCTAAATGCTAAATTCAAATGCAAGAACAAAATCCAACAACAAAGCTTGAAATCAAAGATGGAAATTACACTAGTTGTCTTCTCCGATGCTTAGTAAAACTATCACAATGTAAAACTAAAACTAAAACTAAAAACTAAGGCAAAAACTAAGAGCTCCCCCTCCAAATGTGTATAGAATTGTTTATATAGTAGCATCTATGCCTTCTTCCTCCTCATTGGCCAAGGTTTTAGGTGTGGGTGGTGGATCCAGAGAAGCTTCGTTCCTGCCACAACCAACGTCTAATTAGAGTGCTCATGTAAAGCTTTGGAGGTGTCATCAACAATCAAAAGAGTATTGCCTAGGTATTGGTAGCCTTCCATGAAGTGTGAAAATGGATGGAGAAATATCCACAACAATCAGATGAGAGCTCAGGACTTGTGCACCTTATTTGTGTGTGAAGAACCGGTACAAAGGATTGATGAATAAGTGCAACACATTTCTATAAAACTTCTTAAAGTTGATGAACCAGTACAACATTTCTCTAATGAAATTCTAAATGCCGACGAACCAGTACAAAGGATAATGAACTAGTTCATCGAGTTTCTGCAACCTAATGAGCTAGTACAAGTTGTAATGGTACATCAGTGTCTTCTCCTAATATCCCTATTGTGCTTCCCTAGTTCAACTCCATTTCTTTCCCATGACATTTATATTGAATCCAAAGCATTCCTTCTTCTCCCCTTTGCCTACAAACACAAATGTACACACTTAATCAAAATTCCAAAATAATTGGTGAAGATAAACATCAAAAAAATGCACAAAGTGTAAGGATTAAATCATAAAATATGCAATATTTTGTGCTCAATGTACCCCTCAACTTAAACTTTTCTAGTCCTTAGAAAACCAAAAATAAGAAAACAAGCAAGCATAAAACACACCTTGAAAACATAAAACCACTTTTGTAGGATTTACGATTATATTTAGCATACGCAACAAGTCGTTAAACTCCTAGGTTACCCCTAGTGGATGAGTTTTGTCTCGTGAAGGTACTTAGAAACTTCTTTTTATGCATTCTAAAATTTGGAACACATTGCTATATCCTAATTGATGGGTCAAGCCCAGGTCCCAATCCATGTTCTAAGCCCAGTTTAAATTAAGAGCCCGAATTAAAGAGATCTAGTAAAAGCTCAAAGGGGTCCACGCCCGGTCAAGTTCATTGAGGTTCGAGAAGCTACATCGCCAAGGGAGTAAGAAGGGTTATCCAAGAGCCAGGGTCATCCGAGAGCCTCATCCACGCTGCCTTGGAAAGAGTCAACCCCTACGTCATCCTTTAACCGAATCCTATGGAGAGCACCGTAACTGTCTCATCAGTTGAGAAAAGGGCATTTGCTCTACCAGATTAGTCACTTAGTTACTAATAACTCGCTCAAATATATTATGAGGTGACTATAAATTATAAGTCTCGCTAACACTTGAGGGACATCAGACTCAATCGAACACACCCTCTACTTGCCCCTATCTTAGCTTGTATCTTCCCACTCTCACTATACACCTTAAAGTAATAAAACACCAGGTGACCCTAGCCCTTCAAAGTGGACGTTGGTCACATTGGCTAAACCACTAAAATTCTTGTGTTGTTTTCTCTCTCTTTACTTTATTACTGCATTTATTTGTGTTCATTTGATAGGTGGTGTATAAACTCAATTTGTGCATCATCACTAATTAACAAAGGGATTTAACAAAAATTCACTATTCACTCGAGGTATTTACATAAAAAACTACACTTAGATTTAAACGCTATGTAAAAGTATTCACTTACACATTTTTATTAGAAACTCGCGTGTATGTGAAATGATAGTGCACTTTAAAAAATTTATCAAACAAAAACCGTATCTTCATTAACTATCCACTATTAGCTTTAATGCAAATCTCGTCTAGAATTTTCTCTCAAAACAAAAGACCCTCTGATTATAGAGACGTTTCACTCATTGGCTATATGTGAGGCTAATTCTTAAAATTTAAAACAAATCATAGCTCGCATGTAATTTAGAAATGATGGTCAATCATACAAATGAAATGACATTGGCATAATCTCATGAAAGAATGATAGGGCAATTGGAAGTAGTATAGTTGACCTATTTCTAACAAGATTTATACACTTGCCACAATTCTCAAGATCAAATAGAATTTTATCCGGTTGTAATGTGGTCTATGGGGTGTTTGGCAAAGCTTTGGGGGATATGATTGGTTTGGATTTTTAATCCAAACCTATCCAATGAAAACCCAATAACCTAGATATAGATAGGATACCAATGAAGTGGTGTAATCCTATACTTGATTTGAAAAGTAATTTGTTATATTATAGGGTCCACAGACAAACCATTATTTTTATTGGTCAAATCTCTTCACTTTCAAATTAATTTACAATTTTAACCTTCAATCCTATCCAATCCAAAGTCAATGTCGGCTTTGGAATTTTATTTATGTTGTCCACCTTTATATTTCATTCCATTTTAGTGTTGTGTCACCAAGGGAAAAGACTGAACATATCGACTTGAATTTTTTCAAAAGTTCACAAATGCGACCACATTAATTTCCTCATAACATTGTGCCAGATTGTTTTGAAAAAAAATAAGAACAACAAAATAAACTATTCAATATTACATAAACATATTTCATTAATACATATATCCTTATACAAAAAAGTTAGCAACAATAAGGCAACGTATTCAGTAAGCACACGTAACCGATATGATCACATTCCCTATTGCCTTGAACTATACATACAAAATGAAGGCAACAATATAAGATAAGTGTGGTGAAACTACATGCACACATGTTATTGTGTGTGGCATAAAAATCAAAATTGCTCAACATAATTACCTAGTT
Source organism: Ilex paraguariensis (assembly GCA_963454935.2). NCBI lineage: Eukaryota > Viridiplantae > Streptophyta > Magnoliopsida > Aquifoliales > Aquifoliaceae > Ilex > Ilex paraguariensis. The sequence continues at coordinate 46,374 of CAUOFW020000878.1, forward strand.
AGATACACATATATTTTAATACATACAAATATTCAAAGTTACTGAGTTCATAGTGATCGATACAAATTAGGAGTTGTCTTTTGTAATTTTTATATTTTTGGATGTATTTACTATTACTGTAATTGTTTTTTCCATTATTGTGGTATCAAAAAAAATAGTGGTAAAAATAATTATCACAACAGTAATAAAAACACTCACAATAACGATAAAACACTAATAAAAGTGATAATTTTTTTTGTTAGAAAAATACCCACCATCATGAATCAAGTTGAATGCCATTTTAGCAAAAGAACACTCAAAAATGATTGATTTTATTTTCTTGGCCAAAATCTCAACTAGAATTCTGAGAAGCCCGATGTTATTCATGCCATGTTTAATTTGCCTTCCTTAGTTGCCTCTTGATGGAAAAGCCCAAATTTTGGCAAAAAAATATAACTTAAACAAGTTCATCAAGCCATGGACATCGAATCAATGGCCTCCAACAACAAAAGCATGCACCTGAACCTAATCATCAATTTGAACCCAACTACACCCTGGATTCTTCTGCACTCCCTTTAACTTCATGAATTTCTAATCTTGTTTGCCTCATCCCACCTCCCTACTTCTGCATTCCTGTTTGAAAGAAGTGTGTAATACCCAAAGTTTTCTGGCTTTAGCTTAAATAGATGCTCAACTGCCCAACAACCTAAATCTATATTCCTGTGTAATTGACACGCCCCAAGGAGAGAACCCCATATATTGGCAACTGTTTCAATTGACAAAATTTTGATGAGCCCTACTGCTTCTTCCACAAGTCCAGCTCAACCAAGATATCGAAGAACCCAGGACAGAGACTCGGATCCAAAAGAATAGAGACAAAATTCCACTTTTGAGAGAGAGAAAGAGGGGGGGATTACCTTCGGCCTTGTGAGGGGGGACTAATGGGTGCCGATAGCAACAAGAGGGGATCAGGGAGAAATGGAGACAAAAGGGGGTAAAACCCTTAAGTGGTTACTATAGAAGGGCGTTTATGTAATTACACTGTCAATTCTATTGATGGGCTTAGATATCCCAAAGTTTAGGTGGAATATCTGGAACCGGTTCAAAGGGGATAAGTGGGCTAAAATCATACAAGCCGATTTTTTGAGCCCAACGATTATCCCATTCAATGTTGGGGATCTAAAGCTGAGTTTTGTGGGTCCTGGATAATTTTAACCAATCCAAATTGTGTTATCCCCCTATATCCATCAAACCAAACACACCCATGACGTGTTTGCAAGAAATGTTGGATGGGATAGGATAGTAATTTTTCATTTAATCTGCTCCAGTGGACCAGTTATGTATTTTTGGGTAGCCAAAACCTCATGTGTATCTTATGGGGATATAATATTTTAGCTCCATTAATTGGAACCATTGATGCATTAATTGTTAGCAGCTTTTGGTAATATTTTACCCAAAAAAAAGTTGGCTAAAAGCAATTGAAATATACTTTTTGTAGGCAATATGATAATTTTGAACCATTCCCGGTCTAAAACCCACCCATTTATCCCACATCACCCATGAGTTAAAACATTTCAAATCAAAAGGCTTTAAGTTTCACTACTACCGAGGAAATTCAATTGTTACTTTTATCTCCACTATTTTATTTTTAACCAAAGCCCCCAAGTTATTTTTACCCAATCCAACCCATTAATTCCCAACTATTTGGTGAACACAAACACACCCATGGGGACAAATAGAAGACTAAAATTAGGTTAATCTTGAAAGTTTTTTAAAACTAAATAGATTGTTGATTGATACTTATTATGAACATTTTCATTGTGCAATTGTTTACAACCAAAAGTAATGAAATCTGAGGGTGATACATGGAAGCAATCCAATAGTCATGAAAGTATCTGAGAATCCATACTTGATAGAGTGGTTAAGGAAGTGTGACTCTAAGAATTCTGAGAAGTGGAGAGACTTGACATCATGAGCCGTCAGTTGGAGACAATTTAATGCACATTTGCATTTCTGGAGGGGGAAATGTCATAATTATAGTCATGGCTAGAAATAATGGCTTTGATGATTAAAGGGTCATCCCTATAAATAACAAGGGTAAGACTACAAAAAAAGGATCCACAATCAAACATAACAAATTTTACATAGAGTCAACCTCTCTCATGCTTACTTATTTTCACTTTCAAACAACTTTCATTTTTTCTATAATCCATTACTCTTGTGATTTTTACCACTTTCATTTAATATTAAGTACAATACTTTTTTCACCATTTGAACTTAGTTTATCTATTGTTTTACATTCCATATTTCTTTCAACGTTTTAGTCTATTTACGTTATTAATTGGAAAATTATTTAACGTACTTGATCTCAAAGTTATAGAAAAGATCTCAAAGGTGACCTTATGTTTTGCAACAATCGTCTGAACAGTTACGATTTTAGAACTTTACACCCGTTCGAATAGGTATGGTCGTACATATTTATATATTAAGTCCAATCAGACTTTGGCACGCGCGCAATTTGAAAATAAATCAAACAGTAATATTATGTTTGTCTGCAGATGAATATTAAGAATTTTAAATTAATGGTTTGATTTTTAGTTAATAGTTTATGAATAAATGCAGTGAACTTAGTATTATTGAGATAAATTTAATAGTTTGAAATAAATAATTTAAAATAGGGTGAAAAAAGACATTTAAGGGTGGAAATAGCCTCACTCTAAAATAAAGGGTAAATTTTATTAATACCTCTTGGATTTAAGTCATATTTCACTAACACCTTTTCTAGTTTTTAAAATATCATTGACGCCCCTTAGATTTAATTTGGTGTTAATTTGATAAAATTAAATATTAATTGAATAAAATTGAACATTAAACAAGCAAAATTAAAGGTCAATTTGATATTAATTTGATGAAATTATTTATTATTTTTTATATTAATTTGATGTGATTATGTTAATAATTGTTGGGACTTTTAATGAGGTCCCCTCGTAGAACCCCATTCGCAACAAAAATTATATGTTAACAATTGTAATGTGAAATTGACATTTAAACTCCTCCAATAAAAAATTATGACCATGGTTAGGTTAGGCCATAACATGAGATAAGACTTAAAAAGAAATAAATATATAAGGATAAATTCAAATAACAACCATGTAAAATGAGAGTTTTAGTAAGGGTAATTATGTAAAATCATGTTATCTTTTAAGTTTGTTGAGCGACAAAAACTGATAAGGGTACGTAGTGATATGTTAAAACCATAGGGGTGTCAGCGAAATATGACTTAAATTTAGAAGATGTCCGTGAAATTTATCTTAAAATAAATTATTGGGTAAATTTCACTCACACCCCCTAGATTTAGGTCATGCTTCGTTGATATTTCTTCTAGTTTCTAAAATATCCCTGTCCATCCCCTATCAATTTTTGTCGGTGGTAACACAAAACATGATTTTATATTATTTAATCAAATTAATATTTAATTTTATCAAATTAATACAAAAAGTGACCATCAAATTCCTAAAATTAACATAAAATTCTATCAAATTAACATGCAACTTCATAAAATTAACACTGCATCAGCCCCAATTGGCATTCAATTTGATATGACAAAAAACAATTATATTCTATTTTATCAAAAAAAACACAAAATTGACCTCCAATTTCACGAAATAAATATTCAATTTTCCTCAAATCAACCTTTATTTTTTGGTAAGTACCTCAAATCAACCTTTAATTTCACCAAATTAATATCAATTTGATATTCTATTTCATTAATAACATGAAATTGACGATAAATTTTATCAAATAAACATTATATTTCATAAAATTAATTTTCCATCTCATCAATTTAACATTAAAGTTCATTCAATTACCATTAAATTTAATCAAATAAGCACCAAGTCATTATTCAATTTTATCAATTTAAAAGTATATTTTCAAAATTAAAACCAAATTAATATTTAATTTTAGTCATTTAATATTAAATTTTATTAATTTAAAATTTAAATTTATCAAATTAATATCACTTTATTAAATTAATATCAAATTAATATTTAATTTCATCAATAACACACTAAATTAACTTTTAATTTTATCACACAAAAATTCAATTTCATCACAATAATATTCAATTTTATGTAATTAACCTTCAATTTTATCCACTAAACATTAAAATAATAATTGATTTTAAAATTTTAAAATTTAATTTCATCAAAATTAACATGTATTTTAATAATTTAATATTAATTTTATTAAAATTATTATTATTTTATTAGTTTAACATCATATTAACATTCAATTTTGTCAAATCAATCTTAATTAACCTTTAATTTTATCAAATCAACATTCAATGTTATCCAATTATTATTCACTTTTTTTTTTCTAAAATTAACATAGTATTAGTATTTAATTTTATTAATTTAAAATTTAATTTTATCAAATTAATACCAAAATTTAATTTCATCAACATTCAATTTCATCACTTTAATATTTAATTTTATTAAATTAAAATTATTTTATTAATTTATCACTAAATTAAAATTCAATTTCATCGAATCAACACCAAAATAACCTTTAATTTTATAAATTTGATATTCAATTTTATTACATTAATATTTAGTATAACCAAATCAACAATTTATTTTATTTCATTAATATTTAATTTTATCAAATTAACACCACATTAATATTTTATTTCATCAAATTAATACTAAATTACATTCAATTTCATCAAATTAACATTAAACTTTTGTTGGTCTTCTAAACCAACTCTTCTGTTGTAGGTGGAAATTAGAACCATAAGAAAGGCCAACTATTTTAAATAGGAAGAGAATAAAATGAAATCATATTGATTTAATATTGGTATTTATATATAGAACTGGGGATAAAATAGGTAACTCATAAGAAAATTAGCCATCGCATCAGAAGCTTTTTTGCTTGTTAGGAATGGAATAGGTGGTAAGGGTAGTTTCTGTAACATATACATAAACTTCAGGGGTGTGTAGGGATATTTTAAAGCTTAAAGGGGGCATCAGTGAAATATAGCCTAAATATAGGGGATGTCAATACAATTTACCTTAAATTATTTGAACTAGCAGCCGTCAATTTTGACCAAATAAATTATTATGTTTTATGGGTAGGAAGTACATGTACAGGTACTCAGCAGGAACATGGATGATACATCCACCAAACTGATCGAAAATACCGAGAGATGTCGAAAGTTCCTTCGGCGCGTTCGCATTTCTTTTTTTCGGTAAGTGGCGCGTCACACGTTTCTCGCTCATCTCTCTCTCTCGTGTTAAACTTATACCAAACAGCTCGTTATCGGAAAACCCCAGATCACGACAGAATCTATTCAACTTTCCTATCTTAAGAAGCAGCTGAGAGAGAGAGAGAGAGAGAGAGAGAGAGAGAGAGAGTCATCTTGTTTTTTCTCCTTGCCTTGTTTGCTTATGAACCTCGTGCATTTGGCGAAATGGGTTTGTCGATAACGGTTCAACGCTTCTAATCTCAGGTTGAGTTCGTGACTTGTTGCAGGATTGGAGAAAATTTCGTGCGTTAAATTCAAATTTGGATCTGATCATGCGTTTTCAGGTAAATTTGTTGGGTTGAGCTCAGTTATATATCGTTCGAAAATTCGGTTCTTGGGTTTTGAATGAAATGGTATGTAATGAATAAGCTGTGAGGGGTTTAACGGAAGTCGCAGAAATAGTTTTTAGTAGGGAAAAATAGTACATTCTATTTCAATTTAAGTCTTGGTCATTGGACAGCTATTAGTGGGTAGGTTGTTGGCAAGTCATCTGTGAAAGGCTTACGAGTAGTTGAAATTGTGTTTGTTAGTAGTGTCATTGGCCTTTGGAATCTTAATACTAAGTTATGGATATTGGCAGAGTTTCTACTTGGGTTTTGAGAGGAGGTACTTGGCAAATATTTTATTTTGGGATTCATGGGGTGGTGGTGTGAGTAATACTAGAGCTAGAAAAATTTAATTTTGGTTATTGAATAAAAGATGTTTATTTAATCTTGGTGGTAGGGTTTGTGTTGAACTGATAAGTTTGGATGTATTCATTTCAAAGTGCAAGGTTTTCACAGGTGATTAAATAGGGCAGTTTGTTACAAATTGATGGTCTAGAAGGCGGAAAATTTTGGGATGGCTATGGTGAGCAAAACCAAAAATATGCTTGAAGGTCTGGTAAGAGAAGGGTCATTTAAATGGTTGATTAAGAATCGGAGTTCGTTGGCTGAAGAGTTTGAGGAGATGGGAAAATCCCCAACAGCTGGAAAGAACTGGTTGCCAGAGCTCTCTCCCATAGCAAATATAATAGTCCGTAGGTGCTCAAAGTAAGTGCTCCATGACACACTTATTTTGATCTCCATTTTGTTCTATTTATTTCTACGTGCACACGGACTCCATTTAATTGGGACCTTAATTCCAGCCTTAGCCACACTAGTTTCTTCAAGCCACTACTTTTGCTTATCCACACCAAATATTGTAATCATCTATACTTGCTAGTCTCTAATATGGAATACGAAACACAAATGATGCAGAATTCTAGGCATTTCTACAAGTCAACTTCAAGAAAACTTCAACGAGGAAGCTTCGGATTCTATAAAGCATCCATCGCATTATGCACGGAATTTTTTGGAATACTGTTGTTTCAGGGCTCTCTCTGAGTCTACACAAGTAACAGGTTATCTGGAGGACAAAAAGTTTCGGCGCCTAACATTTGACATGATGATTGCTTGGGAGTTTCCATCTGCTGTCAGCCAACCATTTCTTAATGTATAGTTTATTTGTTTTGTCATAGCACTACTTATGCGCCTGGATTACATACTTTAACAATACCTTGATATCAGACTGGATATTTATTGTCATTTTCTATATGTAAAAGCATATGTCATGTCTTCTTTACCAAAATTTCGCGAAACGTTGCAACTTTGAGGCCTTTTTCTTGTTTTAGTTCTTTTTTAGGAAGCCCTTCTTCTCATTTAAGAACTTGTTGGTACTAGTGTTGTGCTTTTTGGAATGGGTCTGGAAATGTCTGACCCGTGGATTTTTTTACACAGACGGATGAGGATGTTACTGTTGGGTTGGAGGCTTTTTCTCGAATTGCTCCTGCAGTTCCCATAATCGCTAATGTGATTATCAGTGATAATCTTTTTGAGGTGCTTACAGCATCAACTGGTGGTCGCCTTCAGCTCACTATCTATGAGAAGTACCTTAGTGGATTAGAAAGGTACTGCTAACCCAATATATATATTATTGCTGTCATCTGTCCATTGAATTTGTTGCAAAGGAATTCAGAGAGTTGGGTTTTTTAGCTCTCCATTTAGAATCTTGTTCACGTTTCTGCAAGTGTACTTTGTTTGTGGCCTTCTGAACATTCATAATTGTCTTGTCTTTTTAAATAAAATGAAAAATCACTTTCCAGTTGTAGGTTGTGTGTAGTTTTCTTTGATTTATATTAAATTGTGGGGTGATTTGAATTAATTAGTGGCCAAGCTGGAAACCAACCTACTTGCCATTCAAGGATGCTATGGTATGAAAATATGAAATAATGATTTAGTAGTAAAGAGACAAGAAAGAGGAAACACCCATGGGATTGAATGAAAGAAAAAGATGAGGGTTAAATCATTTCCGATTCCATTGTTTGTTTCATCCACATTTATGTTCAAAATCCTTAACCTCGCAAAGGCTACATCCCATCAGCATAACCATGCTATCTGCATTTGACAAGCAAACAAAAGAGGTCTTGAACACTTAATATTGAAACAATAATAACAAACACATGTCGATCTTTTCTTTTTGGGTGGCATTGGAAAAGGAGTGTGGATGAGATATACGAAGAGTTAAAAGTGTATTAAGACCTGGGGGGAATGACGATTCACTCCGAGTCTTATTATGAAATCAAAATAGAAAAGAAGCTGTTTGTCATAGAAGTTTAGAGGGAAAGTTATATTAGGATTATAGAAAGGAGCCGATATGCAAGCTTTTCTATTGGTGTGGATTTGGGCGATGTTGAATGGTTGCTTAGGAATATCCATGAGGCTGCTAGGAATAGATATGAGGTTTCTTCAGGAAGTTTAGAGGCAATTCCTATTGCCTCATGCTAGAGCTCGCATCTAGTAGGGGTGGGAAATTTCTCTCACAAAAATCTTCAGTTCAGGAAGCAATTTTAAATCATTGTTTTGCAAGGATCTAATGGAGATAGATGGATTCAATTGGCATAGATTTTTGCATTCTTTAGCAGAGTAAGCAACAAGATAAGTTTTTTTGCAGTTGAAAAGTGGAAAATAAGGGAAAACAGAGAAATATACGTCTTTCAAAAGTGCTCTTCTTAGGCATCAGGTATCACAAAAAGAAGTTAACATAACCCAAGATGGAACGATTCTGTCTTGCAACGATGAAAGGAAGTGGAGTCTTGCCGTAGTATGTATAAGAGAGAGTTTTTTTGTCCCTTGGAAGCAAGTTCAGAACGCTGTCCAAAAAATGGACGAGGAATGTTAATTTGTATCCTTTTTAGGCAAACAAGTTTTTGTTCTTCTGCAAAAATCCTGAGATAGTCGAAGAAATATGTTAAGACTGATATTTGCAAGTTATATGATGTCAATATGGTTAGATTACACAAATGGTCTTCAGTTTTCAATTTCGTCATAAACAAAGTCTCCTTTTTGGGTGGTTGGATAGGAATTGAAGGACTTCCTAGGTGTGATGTGTAGGTTATTCTTTGATTTTCTTCACTTGCAACCATCTAGGCAGTTCATAACTTGATTTTTATGCCCTAAGAGCCCTATCTTTATAAGTCTAATCAGTCACTTTTTAAAGAAATTCGACTCTAATCCCAACTTTGAAGAATGACTACGGATATGGATACGATATGATAAGGATATGACAAAATCTAAAAAATTAAAACATGGATATGGCAGGATTCGTCTATAATAAAATATATTTCATATATTTACTATTTTCTATATATTTTGCTAATTCTTTAACATAATAAGAAAAATTAGCAATTTTTTTTTAGTTTTAAAGAATATATATTGTATCGTTATGGTATATTCACAAAATTAAGTGATTAATTAAAGGAATAAAAAATAATATTTACTTGCTTTGTTTAAAAGTATTTGTTGCTAATATTATAATGTAATAGATTCATTTTAGACTCTTTTGACATGTAATAGTAGATAATACTAAAAAAACTCGTGTCTTCAAAGTAGTATATTTTTTGTTGATGTTAAAGGTTAAATTCAAAAATTATGCATATTGCTTTAAAACAAAAGTATCCGCTAAGTATTCAAATATTTTATTATTATCGGATATATAAGAGTATTTCATATGTATCATCGAGTATCCGACGAGGATCGTATCCGATAAAAGCATGTCGACGTCAACAAAGTATCCGTGTTTCATAGAACTCCAATAATATACTATGAGACCTTAATACATTGTTCACATGATCCATATCAGCCACATACATTGTTCAATTACTAGAAAGTTCATCTTGAAGGTCTGTATTAACGCATATTTAATATTTTTGAATATCATAACGTATATTTTATATTTTTTCAAATATAGTTACAATGAAAAAAAATCAAAGAACTTCTCCTATGTACCAAACAGATGAGTGACACAGTGGTCAATGTCTCTTGTTGCCCTATATCCATGAATCAGGGATCAATTTCTGTTTGGCATATCTTGATTAAAGGTGATTGATGCTATGAAATTGTATGATTAAGCTAGTTTGAAGCATGTGTTAGAATCAGACAATCTATAATGATTCCCTCTTACTAAAGTGTGAACAGGATTTCTTTCCAAAAGTGTGAACAGCTGCAGTTTTCATTCTTGTTAGACTTGGAAGATTTAGTAACCTTATTTTCTAAAGGTATTCCTTTTCCTATTACTATTAGGGGAATTTTGTTTAAATGCATTAATCTAGACATTTAATTCGGAAGCATTCTGGAAGATTGAAGACCATGTCAATCTTTTGTTTTAACTATGATTTCCTTGATATGGAGTATTAAGAAGAAAATACTAGAACATGGTACTTGGCCTACTGGTTGAAGCTACCACAGTGACAATGTCTTCTATCTGTTTCTTCGGTGGAAGTTGAGGAATTCTATTCAATCTTCTATCAGTTCTACTTCTTACCTGTAATATATCCTTTTATTAAGTCTGTCTGATGCTTTCTTACCCTTGTCAGGGATATGTTCTACATTTTTTTTTTGATATGAAATGAAACAGTTATATTAATATCAATGAAGTACACAAGAGAAAAGAAAGTTGGACAAGTTGTCCAATCCTAAATCAGGCAAAAGATAAAAGATAAAACAACAAAAACAACAATGGCAGTAACAGTAATCCAACAGTGCAAAGTGTGCTTAAGGCAAAAATGTAGTCTGCACTACAAATCTCAAGAAGCTCTCCACCCTGCCATTATGCAAAAAATGGGAATGCCTTCAAAATACTTTGAAACCGAAGCCTAACAAGATGTCAAAAAATACATTCGTTACCATAATCCATCCACTGCTTTGCACTTGTCTTTAACGATTCTTGCGTTTTTTTTCAACCAAATAGTCCAAATTGTGGCAAGGACAACACAATCCCAACGAGTAACCTTTTTCTTATTTCTTCCAAAACAGCTAAAGTCCACAACTCATTCCTGCCAAACTAAACAATTTGTTCCACAATGATAATGTAATAGGGCGATGTAAAAAGTAGTCCATAGTCTTAAAATCGCACCGACACATAACACACCATTGTGGAGATAAATAAGCAAGAGGTCTTCTCTTGATGGACATGTTCTACTTGAAATTAGAACTTACATTGACTTGGTTTATGCTCTTTTATCTCTAGAGCACAAGTTGAATGATCTCTTACATTGGTATTGGCATTTCATTTTGGCTAATCTATATAATAAAGTACAAGGGATTTTGAATCCCTTAACTTATAAAATCGTTTGAACGTCTCAGATTGACCGATAAATATATGTAGTTAATCCAACGGATAAAATTAGCTCATCAAAATTTAATTTCCAGTCCAAACGAATTTAATTTCCAAATGAATTTTAATTTGCCTGATCCATAGTCTACAAGTCTCGTATTTCTCTCACTCTAAACTCCACAATTTCATAAAAATTTCATACGCAATTTCCCCTCTTTCATATATGTCCTTGATCTCCTTCCCTATTTCTCTTTCTCTCTCTCTCACACCTCCTATCTGATTCCTCCGTATCTCTTTTCCCAAGTCCCCTTCTCTCTTGCTCGCTCTCTCTCCAATCTTTCTCTATCGTACGCCACACCGGTCCACTGCCAAAAACTATGACAAATGTGACTTTTCATTTGGCAAATATCGACCACCACGAGCGATCTGTTTCCTCCAGCAAGCAATATGTTTACTTCGGTGAACAATCTCTTACGTAACTCTTCTTCTCTCCTTTTTTCTCATCCACCGTTCATCCCACTCTTCGAACTCACCACCAGCCCAGCACAGCCTAACACTCTGTTGTTGGTCTCTCTCTCCCCCTCTTGCTCTTCTCCACCATCTCTTTCCCCCTTTTGTCCTTCACCATCTCCAACCACCACCGAATCCCTCACTGTCCCACATCATCCATCCCCTTCCTCCCATTTTCTCCCCTCCCTTAACCTTTCCTCCAGCATGTGCACTTTGCATACAAAGGCACCACACATATCCCTCTGCTTTGTGCAACACACACAGAGAAACCCAGATGCCCCACCCATTTCGTCCCCCCATCATATGCACTTTTTGCACAAACACCACCCACACCCATACCCATGCCCCCCCCCACACACATAGCACACACAACAACTTCGACTTTAGTTCGATTTTGTTTGGTTGAATTTTAATTTTTTTTGATTATTTTATCGTCACTCTAGATTTTGGCCCGCTGGAGTTGTTTGGAACTCCAAATAATGCTCTGGAGTATAGAGAGTAAAACCCTCTCACTCATGAGCTCTTGCAAATGTAGTCATTATGCTTTGTGTTGCATTTAAAATTGTTGAGAAAGTTACTATAATACGATTAGAAAAGTTAGGATTTATGTTTATTGTAATATATATACCACACAAAGGGTATACTTGTATTTTCATTTTATTCAGTGACTATAAATACAAGTCCAATAGTGAGAGGTAGGTTAAGCCAATACCTCTCTTTGTCTTTCTCCTATTGTGTTAAGTTCATCCTTAATCTTAACATGGTATCAGAGTAAGACTTCTATTAATATTCTTAATCACCTTTTATTTTTTTTTCTTCTTTTCTCTTTCTTCTCTTTTTTTTTCTTTTCTCTTTCTTCTCTTTTCCTGGTTTCGCTTGGCTCGCTTGGTGTTGACTGGGTGTGCTCACTAGTGTAGCTTAGGCGTGAAATCGAGTTGTTCATGGTTCTTTGCTGAGTTGCTCTTGGTGTTGTTCATGGTGGTGGTGATATGGTATCGTTGTGGATGTCCACTTTTGTTTTCACTGTGGTAGTATCGTCGTTTGGGGTGTGAGTTGCTGAGGCGTCATCTGGTGAGACGTTGTAGATTGGTGTGGTAGTGTAGTCGCTGTGGTGGTTACAGTGGCATCTAGTGTGACTAGGGTTTTGTTGAAACCCTAGTTTTGTGAAGAAGACAACCCTTACGGGTCAGTTCGGTAACAAGCCCAAATCCAAGTCCACGGTTTTTAAATCAGATCCAGACCCTATCCAGACACAGACCTAGTTTCAGACCTAGACTAGTTCAACACCGGTTCAGTCACAATTCAGACCGGTTCTTTCAGTTTTTCTTCCTGTTCAGTGGTCCAGTGAGAGTTTTGTTCCCGGTTCAGTAGGTTGGTGAGCTTTTACTACCCGGTTCAGTGGTCCAGTGTGTCTTTATTGGCCAGTTCAACTGTCCAGTGACACTTTCTTGGCCGGTTCAGCTGTCCAACGACACTTTCTTGACCGGTTTAGTGATCCAGCAAGCTCCCTTGTTCTGTTCAACTTCAGATTATTGCTTTCCAGTACTGCTCATCATTGAACAGTCTCCCTTTTCGCACTGTTCTACATTGTTCAGCCATCCTATGGCCATGGAATCTAAGAACGATGACATATCTATTGTTACTTCCCCTGCTGTCCCCCCTGGTTTATCTTCTTCTGCTCTTTTTAATGGTCCTATGACGTTAGTCTTGGTCAAGCTTAATGGGACAAATTATGTTTTATGGTCACGATCAGTTCAGGTATTTTTAAAGGGAAAGGTCTCAAGAAATATTTGGTAGATCCTAAACCCAAAGAGGGTACGACTGGTTATGATGAGTGGAAACAAGTAGATGCTCAAATTATTTCTTTATTATTGAATAGTATTGAGGCTAACATTAGCTCGACATTACTTTATCTAGACACGGCCAAAGAAATTTGGGACCACTTGGCCATTATATATTCAGGCACTGGCAACTTTACTCGTGCATATGAGGTTTGTCAACAATATTTTCGTTTAGACCAAGGCAATCTGAGTATTGCAGATTATTATTCCCATGTCATGGGAGTTTGTGAGGAACTGAAACTTTACCATCTGTTTACCACTGATGCGCAGTGTGGCAGAAACAACATGAATATATGAATGTTGTTCGTTTTTTGATGGGTTTGAGACCTGAGTATTAGGCTGTCCGTTCTCAGATTCTGGGCAGTTCGTCTCCCATCTTTGGTTGAGGTTTTCTCTCGTTTATAGCGTGTTACATTGTCTACCGGGACTTCTGGTGTTGACCGTAGTTTATCTCATGACCGCTCCGCACTTGTTGCTCATATCAACCATAATGATAGTTCTCGAGGTGGTCGGGGGGACGTGGAGGCCGTGGTGGTAGGTCTGGTTCTCGCTTGTGCACTCATTGTGGTCGTGGAGGACACACCGTTGATTATTGTTGGGATTTACATGGTAAGCCTTCAGGTGTTGTTAATCAGGCATCTTGTCAGGATGATACTTCACATCCAACTCAACTTGACTCTGGGATGGTTACACTTACACGGGAGCAGTATGCTCAGTTTATGTCCCAATAGCAGGTTGTTCCATCCTCCTCTACTGCCACGTTTGTCCAGTCAGGTACAACTCCTACTTGTTTATTGTCCTCCACTCGTAGTCCCTGCATCATAGACTCTGACGTTTCTGATCAAATGACCGGTTCGTCTAGTGTATTTTCTACTTATCAATCTGTCAATTCTCACCATACTGTTACTCTTGCTAATGGCACATCCTCTAAAGTTTCAGGCGTAGGGACTACTCAATTGAGTACTGATATGTCGTTGTCATCAGTCTTATTTGTTCTCCAGTTTTCCTTTAATTTACTTTCTATTAGCAAGATTACTCGTTCTCTTAACTGTTCGGTAACCTTTTTTCCTTCCTACTGTGTGTTTCAAGAGCTCCAGACGAAGAGGAAGATTGGTACGGGGCATGAAGCTGGTGGTCTCTACTATTTTGATTTTGATGCATCTCCCGAGCGTTTCAGACATCATCTCCCTTTTAGTGGCACTGTCGCCTTGGTCATCCTTCGCTCCAGAATTTAAAGCGCCAAGTTCCTAGTTTGAGTCATGTGTCGTTTGTGTTATGTGAAACCTGTCAACTTAGTAAGCGTCACCGTGTTTCTTTTAAGTCTAGAGTCAATAATCGTGTCTCGAGTCCATTTGTTTTAATTCATTCTGATGTATGGGGCCCAATAAAGAATATTTCATCTAATAAATTTTCTTATTTTGTGTCATTTGTGGATGATTATTTTCGAGTGATTTGATTATTTCTTATGAAAGCCCGTTCTGAGTTATGTTCTATATTTGAGACTTTTCATCAAGAAATAAAACACAATATGGTTGTAATATTCGTATTCTTCGTTCTGATAATGCTAGAGAATATGAATTTGATCCTTTATCCTCTTATTTGCGTAAGGCTGACATTATTTATCAAACCTCTTGTGCCTATACTTCTCAGCAGAATGGGATTGCTGAGCGTTAGAATCGACATCTATTGGAAGTTACCCATGCACTTTTATTTCAAATGCATGTACCACGTGCTTTTTGGAGTGATGTTGTTCTTACAGCCAGTCACCTCATTAATTGTATGCCGTTGTCCGTATTAAATGGGCAAATTCCATACTCCGTTCTTGTACCTCATACCTCTTCATTCTCCTTACCTCCTAAAGTGTTTGGGTGTGTCTATTATGTTCATAACTTGGGGTCTGGGTTTGATATGCTTGCTCCTCGTGCTACCAAGTATGTCTTTCTTGGATACTCCCGTACACAAAAGGGGTATCGATGTCCTACTCTTCGTCGATACTTCATTGGTGCTGATGTCACCTTTAACGAGGAGATTTCGTATTTCTCGGCACCTGAGCAGCCTTTGGATCTTGATTTTGGGTAGTCTCCTGAGACACCTCTTCTTTTACCGTCACCTATTCCACTATCTATTGTGTATCCATCCTCTGCTCCACTCTGTGTATATTCCCGTTGTACGCAGTCATCAGCTGAAGTGCCCTTGCCACCCTCTTTGCCGTCTTCTGATCCAAATAGCTCAGGTAATTCTGATTCTTTACCAATTGTTCTTCGGAAAGGTACTCGATCATGTGTTACTAAACATCCCATTGGTAATTTTGTTTCCTATGATACCTTATCACCTGGTTTTTCCTTGCTTTACCACACAACTTTCTACTGTCTCTATTCCTAAGACTCTAGAGGGTGCCTTGTTTGATCCGGGTTGGAGGAAAGTTATGGAAGTTGAAATAGATGCCTTACATCAAAATGGCACTTGAGATTTTGTTCCCTTACCACCAGGGAAACGAACGGTTGGTTGTCGATGGGTATATATTGTAAGTTTAATCTAGATGGTTTTGTTGAGCGTCTCAAAGCTCGACTTGTGGTTAAGGGTTTCACTCAAACATATGGGGTTGATCATGTAGAGACATTTTCTCCCGTTGCCAAGATCACTTCTGTGCGTGTTTTAATTTTTTTGGCTGCTAATCTTGATTGACTTCTATTTCAGTTAGATGTTAAAAATGCATTCTTGCATGGTGACTTGTCTCAGAAAGTCTACATGGAGCAGCTACCTGGGTTTACTGCTCAGGGGGAGTATTGTAGGAGTGTGTGCAGACTGAAGAAATCTCGGTATGGTTTGAAGCAGTCACCAAGAGCGTGGTTTGGCAAATTCTCTGATGTAGTATTAGAGTTTGGCCTTCTTCGATGTTAGACAAATCATTATGTTTTTCACAGGTAGACAGATGCAGGGTATACTTTATTGGTGGTTTATGTTGATGATATTGTAATCATTGGTAATAATTTTGAGGGCATTACTAAGTTAAAAGTATTTCTGCAAGACAAATTTCATACGAAGGATTTATGAAAACTCAGGTACTTCTTGGTATTGAAGTTGTAAGATCTAAGTAGGGTATCTGTCTATCTCAGAGGAAATATGTACTTGACATGCTAGAAGAGGCAGATTTATTAGGTAGTAGACCAGTTGATAGTCCTATGAAATCAAATAAGAAGTTGTTGATGGATGATGGTGCTCTATTTGATAACCCAGGTCGGTATCGCAGGTTGGTTGGTAAGCTTAATTATCTCACTATTACCCGACCAGATATTGCATATGCAGTTAGTACGGCGAGTCAATTTATGGGATGTTCTAGAGTACCACATTGGGATGAAGTCATTCGTATTCTTCGATATCTCAAAAGTGCTCCTGGTTTTGGATTGTTATATCGAGCTAATGGACATCTTCGAGTGAAAGGATTTTTGGATGCTGATTGGGCTGGTTCTCCATCTAACCGACGGTCAACTACTGGTTATTGCACCTTCTTAGGAGGTAATGTTGTTTCATAGAAAAGTAAAAAACAAACAGTGGTAGCATGATCTAGTGCCGAGGCTGAGTACAGAGCACTGATACGACTAGTGAGTTGACATGGTTACTACACTTTATTCGGGAGATTGGTTTTTCAGGTCAGCTACCGCTACGATTGTTCTGTGATAATCAGGCAGCCATTCATATTGCTGCCAATCTAGTGTTCCATGAGAAAACCAAATATATTGAAGTTGACTGCTATTTTATTCGAGACAAGATACTAAGTGGAGACATTGCAACTCCAATTTTGAAATCTGAGGATCAACTTGCAGACATGTTCACCAAAGCATTGAATCATACTCGTCTTATAGATATTTGTTCCAAGCTTGGATTATATGATATCTATAGTCCAGCTTAAGGGGGAGTGTTGAGAAAGTTACTATAATACGATTAGGAAAGTTAGGATTTATGTTTATTGTAATATGTATACCACACAAAAGGTATACTTGTATTTTCATTTTATTCAATGACTATAAATACAAGACCAATAGTGAGAGGTAGGTTAAGCCAATACCTCTCTTTGTCTTTCTCATATTGTGTTAAGTTCATCCTTAATCTTAACAAAAATCATGAGACTAATAGTATTTGAGTTAGGGTGATTGTTAAGGGTTTTATAGGTTTTTGTTGTGGGTTTAGGGAATATAATTATTATTTTGTTCTTTTGTTGATTTTATGGCCCTCTTGAGCACTGTTTCCCTCTTTCTATAATAACTTGCTCAGGTTTTGTTGCTAAATTAGAAAGTTTGTAGTTTGCTATTTGTCTATTAAAGTTTGATTTGAAAACTAAACTTGTCAGTTGATAACCTCTTTTAACTGTTGTTCACTAATTTATGTTCGGAGAAATTTAATTTACTCACCTTGCATGGCAACAAAAGAGTTGCATATAATGTAAGGAATTTTTTTTTTTTCACGAAACAAATTACCCAAACTTGAATTGATTGGACAAGATTCTGAGTTCCCACTCAAAAGTATTGTGCTCAGTTGATATATAATGTGGGCCACACACACGAACACACTCAACAATGCTCACACAACAAAATTTGGGTTATTCATGATTGTTCGATGGATAGAGAATGGTGTTTGATAAAAATTTTGTAGAAGTCCCAACAAACTTGATTCCCATGTTTACAACACACCCACGCACACAGTCACATACAGAGAGAGAGAGTGTGTTGTGCTACGAGGATAGGATCATGGAATGTATTTCTCTAAACTATTTTCATGTACTAGCTGGAATGGTTTTGAGTTAATTTTACTTTTCATTTGGTAATTTTATGTTGAATAGTTTATTTGGTTTTGGGTCATATTCTGGATGAATTTATTGTGATTAAATAGGGTTCAAAATATGATGTGTTAGTCGTGTTGAAATTGTTATACGACACTGTTAACATGGTTTGAGGTCGCGGTATCGGCCATCGTATCAAAAAGTTCAGAGACATATCAGTCACGGCCTAAAAGAAAATGTTGAACATGACGAGAGATTCAGGTCATAAGCAGCATCGCGGAACCGGAAGGTGTTTGAGTCGGATACTACTTGGCTGACTCATATTGGTATTAGCCGATTCTTTGAACCTTGACTGTTGAGGCTTTTTGGCGATATTTTGTGTTTCACAGGGCCTTTAGGCACAGGCCCATCGCTAGTTATATGACATAACATACTCTGATTGACACTGCAAACTATATCTCTGGTGAGCGACTCAAGTCCAGTTTCTGAAATTTGAATTGTTCTTCTCTGCAGGGCAATAAGAAAATTTAAGACCCAATCCGAGTCATCTCTCCTTTCTGTCTTACGATCGGCCAGAGGCGAAAAAATCCTGGAAGTGGATGGGACAGTCACCACCCAGCCAGTTCTTGAACATGTGGGGATTTCTACATGGCCTGGTGAGTTGCTAAAACTTCAGTGTGTAATCTTTTAAATTACATTCTGAAATCAAATGGGAATACTTGGTAAATTCTACTGTGCCACATGCAGTACATTTTCCAACTTACATTCTGGCATGTATTTGTGATTGCAGGTCGATTAACACTAACAGATCATGCTCTCTACTTTGAAGCTCTCCGTGTTGTCTCATATGATAAGGCAAAAATATATGACTTGTCTGATGATTTAAAGCAGGCTGTTAGACCTGAGTTAACAGGACCATGGGGAACTAGACTTTTCGACAAGGCGGTCTCGTATAAATCTACATCCTTGTAAGGCATGATGCATATCTACCTGTTGTTTTGGCCATAATTAATTTACTATGTTTAATGTTAAAGTAATACATGTTTTTCCATGTTTTTAACGTCTGAGCCTTGTGTATATATTTCTGGATATCTTTTAAATCTGTTAGGGTTTCTAATGTAGATCTGAACCGGTTGTGATGGAGTTCCCTGAACTGAAAGGTCATACTCGTCGTGAATATTGGCTAGCAATTATTCGAGAAATTCTATATGTCCATAGGTATATACGCAAGTTTCAGATTTCTGGTGTTGAACGGAATGAAGCACTTTTGAAAGCTATCTTTGGAGTTCTGCGATTACAAGCCCTCAAAGACATAAGTTCTACAAGCCCTCTTTGCTATGAGGCTCTTCTTATGTTCAGTGTTTGTGATCAACTTCCGGGCGGAGACCTGATATTAGAAACACTTGCAAACATCTCAACCTTGAGGGAATTGGAGCGGACAAATAGTTCTAAAGAAGGAAGCACAATGTATTCAATATCAGCTTCGGCCATGGCTTCTAACTTCGGTTTTGTCTTTGGAACCAGTTATAATGTTCCTCATGAGGTAGGGCTTCTTGTGGGTGAGATCAGCGTGGGAGAGATATCTTCATTGGAAAAAGCAGTCAAGGATTCTAGAAGCAGCTATAAAAAAGTGGCGCTTGCGCAAGCTACAGTTGATGGGGTCAAAGTTGATGGCATTGACACCAATTTGGCAGTAATGAAGGTTTTGTTAATAACTAAAGATTTTGGTTTGTTTTAAGTTCATAGTAGAAATAGGATTTGGAAGGATTGGAACAGGTCAGCTAACAGCCAATCCCAACTGGTTGGTCTATGGCACTAAAAGTGATACTAATGAAATCTGGTAAACAACTTGCTCAAACACAAAGGCAAACCAATTTTTCAAGCTCAACTATTTGGGATAGCCACATGAATCTTGTGCTTGACTTTCTATCCTTCTTTGCAAACTTCTGTTGGATATTTCATTAATTTTCATCTTGTTATAGTTTCCAAATTTTGCATGTACATGCAGGAGTTACTCTATCCTATGACAGAACTTGGGCGTCAGCTTCTTTCTTTAGCATACTGGGATGACCCTTTCAAATCTTTGGTGTTCTGTTTGGTTTTCACATACATTATATGCAGGTGAGGTGCTTTTTTTTAAAGATATTTTTCTTTGAACATAGGCAAGAATCAAAATTTCGTTTTATTTTGGGTGAAACGACCAAAACTTTTCATTTTGGTGGAAACCGGAATGAATCAGTGACTGAAAGTGACATTCCCATGTTTTAGAATTGTGGAATATCGTTTTTGGTGGATATCAAAACAAATCAGTGGTTGAAAGTGACATTCCCATGTTTTGGAATAGTGAATATTTTTGAGTCCTGAAGGGTCTGTTTGGTTTGCATCTATAAAAAAAAAAAAATTTGTTTTTGGATATGAAAAACACAATAGAGGTTTTTTGGACAACAGAACTTTGCATCAGTTTTTCAAAAACTAAGAACAAAAAGTTAGAATTCCAAAGAACATTATTAACATGTATTTGCCAGTTTTGAGACAGTGATTTTGAGATAGTTTCGAAAAAAATTTTAAAACATGGATGCAATTTACTGTGCACGTAAAGGTATCATTTAAAAGAAATTGTTTTTCTCGTGTCCATGTCTTTCACTCCTCTTCCAAGCAAGTCTGATCTATTCCTTCAACCCCTTAGCCTCGTTCTAAGCTCCAGCCCTTCAAGTGGCACAAGTTGATGAGCAGAGGTTTGATTGGCTTCTAACAAGCTCCCGAATAATGTTATTTCCATGGGCTTTGTGTTTTCTTATCGATAGATTTTGCATATTTTCTTGAGGTTGGCTTTGTCCTTAGATCTTGAGGGTTTTGTGAGTAAATTTTGTTCGTCCATATGTTGTAAGATATTGGTTGACAAGGACACTGTAGTAACACACCCCACTAAGAAGATTTTTGCCAAAGAGTCAATTCAAATTATGTTCCATATTTTTATTAGTTTTTGCATTACATCAAACCAAGGATCGAAATTTCGTTTTGAAGTACCGTTTCGATCAGCTCAAAAATGGAAATGCTTCGGAAACGAATAGAAACGCAGAAAAAATATGGAAACGCATAGAAATACAAATACAATCTATTAATTTATAAAAATAAGCTAAATAATTGATTAATTCACCATATTTATTGGGTTAACATCTATTTATACAAGAGTAAATTTAAATTGGAGGAAAAAAAAGGCTTGACATGAGGCGAAAATCACTTAAATTAGTTTTAAACACTTAATTTTTATGAAATAAACACATTTTTACATATTATTAAGGTCTTATAATACACATGAAATGCTAATGAGTATATACTTACATGGCTACATCCATCTCCCAGTGGAGTTGGAGCAGGCTCATACATCGGTTTACGCTTTAGGTAGCTACTTAGAGAAACTTCATATGTGACATGAATATGATGACAATAGTTACTCCAACTCATATTATTACGATAATATTATCCAATTAATAATACTATTTTATTATAATACTAATAATGAAGGGTATTAAATTAAATTAATGGTACTTATGTATACTTAAAAATTAAATGTAATTGCAGTGAGTATTAAATGTAATTGTTAATACTTATAACCAAAAAAAAAAAAAACAAAAGACTTGCACAGCAGTGAGGTATTAAATATAATTACAATAGGTATTAAATATAATTATAATGTGTATTAAATATAATTACAGTAGGGTATTAAGTGTAATTATTTATTCTTATAACAAAATTATAAAAGGCAGAAAAGCAGTGAGAATTAAATGTAATTATAGTGGGATATTAAATATAATTATAGTGGGTATTAAATGTAATTACAGTGGGTATTAAATGTAATTATAGTGGGGTATTAAATGTAATTATTCATAGTGAACTGAATATATCAATGTTTCGTTGAAACAGTCCGAAACAGTGCCGTTTCAACCGAAACGGTCCGAAACAGTACCGTTTTGACCGAAACACTGGAATTTTGTGATTCAACTACTGTTTTATTTCGGAGTGTTGAAATTCCGAAACGTTTCGGACGTGTCGACACGACATTTTGATCCTTGCATCAAACATGTTTTACTATTTTTTGTCTTTTAAATTGTTTTCAAAATCATATACTAAACAGGTTTTGGGATACAAAAAAATTAAAACACAATTTTTCTAAAACTTTTATTGAAAAAATGTTTTGGAATAATGTTTTTGGAGAACATATCCAAACAGGCCCAAGTTTGGGAAATTTGTTGAGTTAATAAATAAAGATGAATTCTTTGTCATTTGAAATGACATATGCATCACATTACCCTTTGCTTTCGTTCTCCCAGTTGGAGTCATTTAGTATAGATGGATGTTTAGACAATGAACATGCTCAATAATCATTTGTTAAGGTTATCTACATAAATAAAGAGATTTTAGTTTGTTTCCAACTGTTACACACGGTTCTCTTTGTTTTTGCAATGTTCCAAATGTTTCTAAGCTGACTGAAATTATGCACTTTTGATCCTTGAACTTCGGTTAGGTGGTAATTTATATGTCTATTTTTGAATGTGATGCATTTATGAAGTCTTTTTTTTTTTTTTCAACTAATGTTGAAATCATGCAAAGTTGTCTGTTATAGCCATAAATTTGCCTGGGTTTAGTTGCTTTCTGCTAGGAGATTGAATGAATTGCAACATTAAGGGTCACGGAGATGTAATATGTTTTTGCGTTTTAGCTGTCTACTTGGCTAGTATATATCACACGATCGACTCAGTTAAGGTGTGACAAGATGTTTTCCGTACCTTATAATATTTTTGTCTGAAAGCATTTATTGGCTACTTGGGATTTGGTGGAGACTTGGTTTGTCTACCTTGTGTCTTTGCAAGCTCTCAGTTCTGAAATCGAAGAGCTATTGCCATTTGGGCAAAGAGAAAATGTAATTTTGGGGAGGGAGGTTGAGATGCAATAGGATAAGGTCTGTATATAGCCAGTCTTTTTCATAGAAAGCTGCCTTCCAAATACATAATTTGCTGCTTCTTTCATTTTGGGGGATACGATTTGTTCAAAGGGAAGAAGTAAACTCCTGGCATTCAGGCTGTTGTTGCTATGCAACGCAAGCCTGTCAACCGAGAATGTCCAAAAATTGGTGCAAGCCTAAAAGGTGCCTATTTCGATCGTTTTCTGGATCAAAATCTATATCTAGATTAAAACTTTGATTGTGCAGTGGTGTGGGAGTCTATTGTCTAGAGATGCCCAAACAGCTTAGCACCTTTGACCACTGGCTAATTTTCTAGTATAGGATTAGCTTAGTATTTGTATGACTTTTTTGAACTCTCTCTCTCTCTCTCTCTCTCTTCTCTGGGCAGACGGATGAGAATCTTCAAACAAATCTAACTAGACTCGGAGATTCCAGTGATTGAAATCTCCACCCCTCCCCCCTCCTTCCTTTTTCTCTTTCCTTGTGAAGGAGATGAATGGTGACTATCCGTAAGTATTGACACTTATTTAAATTGGTCATTGGCATGCCCATTAATTTTTAAGACACAGACAGTGTTGGACACGGCAGGCCATTTATTGGAATAGCTTCGAACATATCTTTTATCTTGGAGATGATATCTCAAGATTTGGTGTAATCTCTAGCTTTTTTGAATGCTCTTCCAAACTCATCACCATCATCATCTCTATGTGTTATCAGTTATCACCAATCAAGAAAAAGGGTTTCAATAGAAAACTTCTTATTTTCTCTTTCATTTTTTCTTTCTTTCTTTCCTCTTTTGGGACATGTTTCTTGGTTTGTCCTAGCTTTAAACCTTTTTGGGCTTCTACCTATATTCAATAAGAGGGTGGACCTTGGCACATTGGTAACTTTGCTCCATTTGACTTGGGAGTCAAGGGTTCAAACTAGTCTCTCTACTTCTGGAGGTAAGGTTATGGACATTGGATTTTCCCCAAACATTGTAGTTGTGAAAGTATTGTGCACCAGTATGCCTTTTTTTTAATCTATATTCAATTATATGCCTAGTTTTCATGATGTTATTGAAATAGTTTGCTGTATGTGCCCAAATTTCAAGTAATTTTATCAAAAAATTTGTGCTTGCTTCCTTTCTCTTTTAACCAAACATATTCTTCGAAAAATAGCTATGCTTAAATGACTATATTATGGTGTCCATATTTGGTGTTAACTGCGCCTATGCTTCATAGTGTTTAGACCCCAAAATATTAGATCTCTCTTTCATTGAGGGAGCTATAGTAAATCTTGGACAATATGATGGTTACTATGGGTGTTGTTATGTTCAGTCCATGATTGCTGATGGGGACTCGTGCGAGTTTCTTTCATGCTAAGACAAAATTACTACTATATTTCATGCCAAGCTTAAAATTGCTAGGAGGCTCTGTGGAAGCCGAGGAGGAGTGCCTGCGAGGCTTTTTTAGGAGTATATTTTTCTTGCTCTATGTTTGTAGTCTGGCAAAGTGCAATTATAGCTTAAACTCTTGCACTTTGTCAAGGATTGAAGTGGGATGAGGACTATATAGAGATAGTGGTGGATGGGATTCTTCCCTTATTATCTATCAGGCTAATACCCTGGCCTTACATTTGGGAGATTAGTCCTTTGTGGTACTAATAACTTGGAAAAGTAAATTTGGAAGAAGAAGAGCCTAGCATTATGGTTTTTGAGGATTATTTTCATTTCCTCCTTCCCCCACCCTTCTCTGCCCCCTCCTTTTTTTATACATTGAAAGGAGCCTAAAAACGGGGTGTAACTCATGCAAACATGACCTACACTAGGGAAACCCCAAGATTTTAGACACAAAAATCTTGCCAATGCTCAAAACAGACGGCTCCCTTGAAAATCAACGAAGAAACCTATAAAAATTTTGGGGGTATCTTCATTTGACCATATATATCTCGATTGATTCCATGCATTTGCTTGCATATCCTTTTTTTTTTAATGTCATTTTGTTTATTATGCAAATTGTAGCCTTATATTTGATATTAATTCGTTACTTTCTATTTTATTTTAATTTTTTTTAATTTTTACATGCCCACTTACTTAGTTTAGGACAAGTGAGAGGTATTATAAATTATTTATTTTTTTGTTTAGCAGTAGTTGAAATTCAAATAATGAAATATTAGGGTTTATATTTAGAAGGGAGAGAGAGAAAATAAGAACGAGAGATCGAGGAAAATAATGTGTGTAAGTTAATGTTGCTCTACACCTTCTCATTTATAGGATACGAGTAAATTACAATATTACCCAACACAACTAACAATAAATAAGAACTCTAACCCTCCTCCTCAAGTTGGAGTATACAGGTAAAAATGTCTAGTTTGGAATAAAGATTGCTGAAGACAGATCAAGCCAATGGTTTGGTAAAAATGTTACCTAATTAATCACTAGATTTGATGTATGGTGTGATAATCTCGTTACGCATAAAGAGATTGCGAATAAAATGACAATTCATTTCAATGTGTTTAGTTCACTCATAAAATACCAGATTGTTGGCAATGAAAATAGTTGCTTGGTTGTCACAATGAGAGGGCACACTAATACCTATATCACCAAGAAGTGAACGAACCCACAACATCTCACACACAATATGAGCCATAGGCCCATGGCCCGGTATTCAGCCTCTGAACTTGAATGAGTAACCACATTCTATTTCTTGCTATGCCAAGTGACAAGATTTCTATCAATAAATGTACAATAACCTGAAGTAAATCGGTTATTGGTACGATTACCTGTCCACTTAGCATAAAAAGTTCAGTAACAATTATGGAGGATGAAGGATAATATAATAATATTTTTTTCCTGTTCTCCTTTCAGATACCGAAGAATACGACAAATAGTCTCCCAAAAAACCATCATAATTACTAGCACCAAAAAATGAGTCGGCATGACGTCATCAACTGACGATGATGTCAGTGGAACAATATTCCGCGAACATTGATCTATTGTTCTCTCGATGATATTCTATCTCGAATTAATGCTTTGATACTAAGTTGAAATTTAAATAATAAAAAATATTAGGGTTTAGATTTAGAAGGGGAGAGAGAAAATAAGAAAGAGTGATTGAGAAAAATAATGTGTGTAGGTTAATGTGGCTATACACCTTATTTATAGGATATGAGTAAATTACAATATTACCTAATACAACTAAACAACAAATAAGAACTCTTAACATAGGCAAACTAGATGTTGACAGGAAGATTTGCGGTTGTCTTAAAGTTTGGACTACAAGCTCTTTAGGGTTATTTGCGAATTTGTGGGCCACAACGAATTAGATTTGTTAAGGCTTATTTGCGTAATGTTTCGATAAATAAAAGTTTATGTAGATTGATGAAGTGTTTTTGGTTTTTTTTGGGTGTATTTGTGGTTGTTTGAGGGTTTTTAGCTCTCTTGTTCCTCATTGTTGACTAATGTGTAATGGGGTTTATTATAACGACTTCAGAGGATGTCAAAGATACTTCGGTTGATGATTCGGTTCGACAGGTTCATTTGGTTGATGATTATGTTCAACAGATCACTTGTCAAATTAAATGGACACTATTATTATACTTGGGTACTTATTTCTCTGTTTGTTATCACTGGATCTACACTGTGAAATATCATATTGATGGTTCTGTTGAGCATTTGAAGGTAAG
The DNA here is from genome assembly GCA_963454935.2 of Ilex paraguariensis. Taxonomy (NCBI): domain Eukaryota; kingdom Viridiplantae; phylum Streptophyta; class Magnoliopsida; order Aquifoliales; family Aquifoliaceae; genus Ilex; species Ilex paraguariensis. The sequence continues at coordinate 73,046 of CAUOFW020000878.1, forward strand.
ATTGGTTGCTAAGGGCTATACCCAAATATATGATGTGAATTATTATGAGATTTTCTCTTTTGTTGCTTATCTTTATTCTGTTAGAGGTCTTATTTCTATTGCTGTCAATTCTGAATGGCTCTTATATCAACTGGACATAGAAAATACCTTTTTACACGGAGATCTACATGAGGAGGTTTATGTGGTTCAACCTCTAGGTTATGTTGTTTTAGGCTTGGAACAATTAGTATGTTGTTTGGAGAAAACACTGTATAACTTGAACTAGTCACTACGTGCCTGATTTGATAAGTTTAGTAATGTGGAAATTCAATTTCTCACTCTTCATTCGTCGTTTTTTTTGCCAGCATTATTGTTGTTATTGTGTATGATGGTGACACACATGGTATTGCTCACTTCAAGTCCTATTTGAGAAAGCAGTTTTATATTAAAGATTTAGGGTTTTTTCGATATTTCCTAAGGATTGAGGTTGCCCGATCAAAAAAGGGTATCAATTTGTGCCAATAAAAGTACGTACTGGACTTGCTATTTAAAATTGGTACTCTAGATACGCGTCCGATAGATGTAACTATGGACCTTACAATTAATTTAGATTCTGAGAGTGGAGAAGTCTTTGATGATATAAGGCATTATCAGAGGGTGGTTAGTAAGATGATTTATCTTACAGCCATAGTTATCAAATCGTGTATCAGAAGACGTATCATTTTTTAAAATTAGTGTATCGTATCGTGTATTGTAAGATACGATTTAATTTTAAATAAATAATAATAAAATATATATACTTTTGAAAAAAAATCATAGACTCGCAAAAACAACATTTCATTAAATACTCCACCAACTATTCAAGTTATCAACATTGTTCATTAATATTATAATAATGCAAAGTACTCACTATAGTTCACTAATTCAAACTTCAAACACCCAAGAGACTTCTGATCCAAATTTCTAACATCCATTTTGAACTCAATCTTCAATTTCAATTGAAAATACATCATCATCATTGTGATCGGATGCCAACAAGTCTTCACTTCCTTCATCATCTTCAACTTCTTGTATTTTGTTCATCTTATCCTCATCTTTAAGTTGAACTATTTGCTTCTCTTTTTTTTTTTGTTTAAAGAAAGATTTCTAGGCCTTACAAAACAACCAATATAAAATACTCCCTCCGTTCTTAAATATCTGTCGTTTAAGGTTTTTGCAGAGGGATTAAGGAAGCTATTAAATAGTTGTAATATAAGTAAAAAATAATTACACAAAACTAAAATACCCTTATTCAATACGTATTGAGAAGGAAAGGAATATGAAAGACACTTAGTCTCTACCTAATCTAATGCATTGAAAAGTTGAGGGTAAATTTAGAAGAAAAAATATTAATTATGCTTTGGTTTCATTAAATGACAGATATTATGGAATAAAAAAAATTGTGTAAAACGACAAATATTTAGGAACGGAGGGAGTATAAAAAAAAATATTCAAAGTAATAGAGAAGAAGAAACATTTAATTATATACTATTTATCTCTCTTTTTGCTATTCCCTTTTTGAACCTCAAAATATTAACCAACATTCATCCAAGTAGTGTCCTTAGGAAAGAGTGTATCTTCTTTTTCAGTGATCCACTAATCGTTAGATTCCATATCTGAGAGAGAAATAGGATCATAGGAATCACTCACTAGTATTCTCTTTTGGTGCCTTGCCTCCAATCGAAGATCATACTTCACAAACACAACTGCACTTAATCTTTGTTGTTCTAATTGATTCCTCCTCTTAGAGTGTACGTGGTCAAATGTACTCCAATTCCTCTCACATCCTGTGGCACTACAAGTGAAGCTAAGGACGCGGATAACAAGTTGTTGCACCTCTGGACAACATCCTCCAAATGATTCCCACTATAAGGCTATAAAAAATTACAAAAGAATACTAAATTAACTAACTTAAGCAATTACATTAAATGACTAACTTAAGTTAGTTACCACTAACCAGGTTGTTTCTTCTTTCTCATCTGGATTGTAATGTCCATTCCAAACATCATATCAGCATTGTGAAAGATATCTAATTGTTTATCAACTTTTTCTCTAACAACAAGACTTGGACACATTTTCAGAATAATCTGATAAAGTCTCTTCTTTATCTCATAGTCTGCACTACTGTTAAAGTAATGAAAGCTGAAATACTTATTTTGATTTATAATGATCAGTATCCAACATATAGATATGAATTGATATACAAATTGAGAACCTTAAATCTTACACTGGATTGAGATAATAGGCAGCTGCATGAAGAGGTTTGTGTAATTGCAAGTTCCATCTAGTGTCAACAATAGTCCATATGGGCTCATAGTGCTTCTTCACATTATGAATTTTTTTTTGGATTTGTTCATTTGCCTTGTCCATTGCCTTGTAAATAAACTCAATGGCAGGCTTTATATCCCCATCTACAAACCTCAACACCTTCACCAATGGCAACACACACTTCAAGCAATACTTGATTAATCCCAAAAAATTTTGGTCAGCTAGTATAATATCCATAACTTTTACACATAGTTTTCAAATCCGGCCCGGACATCAACCCGGTGAAGGGACTTGGTCAATGGGTCACTGGTTCAATCGTTGGGTTAGTGGTCGGACCGGTAATATAATAAAAAATTAAAAAATAATTATAAATAATAATAAATAAGCTAAAATACAATAATTATAAAAATAACATCATGTAAAATTAAATAGAGAAAAATCATCAAACATATATCCAATTTCAATATATCCAATCTTAATGTATTCAATCCAAAGCAGTAGGCTGATAGCTGAACTGTGATGCGATTGGGGTCTGATACTGGACCCTAATTTTCCTTCACATTCCTGGGATCTATCTATAAGGTGATTTTTTATTGCTTTCTGGACTGAACAGATATAGCAAAATATACATCACAGATGTAGAAGAACAAATATAACCCAGTTTATGTATCTCTTATTTACTTTCTGGACTGAACATATATATAAATCACACATCAACATCCATAGCAGTTTGTGGGAATGAAGAGCATCCCAAGGATGATTACTAAGAAGAATTTTTAACAAGAAACGCAAGGACAAGTTCTAGATAAGGTGATAATGGACGGGAAAAAGTTTTTACGCAACAGAGACTGAGAAAAAGGGGGGAGAGAGAGAGGGAAACTCACTGGATTGGGTCACTGGAGGCTGGCCAGTCATTCGTGGTGGAGGCTGATTAGTCGTTGGTGCTGTTGATGCCGGAGTGGAGGCTGTGCTCATTGGTCTGGAAGACTGGAACGATTTAGGGCAAATCAAAAGGGGAAACACTCAAATGCCCAAATGATTGAAAAAAAATCTCATATTTATAGAAATGACATTAAACCAGCCGGTTTGCTAAAACCGTCTGGTTCTCACGGTTTATCGATTTTTGACCGATTTAACGAGTTTATAACGGGTTTCTTACATAAACGATTTTTTATTAAACCCGGCCCGGTTAGGGGACCGGTTCACCGGATTGACCCGCCGGGCCGGGTTTTAAAACACTGCTTTTACACCATCTCCCTTCTTAGAGTATTGACTTTTCTGCCATTCTTCAGAAGCAAACATTGCTCTAAGCCTAATTTTATTTTCAAATAAACTCCTCAAAGTTAAATACGAGGTGGCAAATCTGGTCACACATGCTCTCACCAAATCCCTATTCTTTGTATACTTCCTCATAAGATTTAACACCCAAGAATGTCTATAGATGTAAGTTGTGATTTTCCTTGCCTTTACTATTATATCCTTGTGTAGAGGAAGGTCTCTAATATCCGTCAAAATAAGATCTAGGCAATGTGTAGCGCAAGGAGACCAAAACAACTTTTTTGTCTTTACCATTAACAACTCCTTAGCTTTTATGTAAGTCGATGCACTATCAGTCACAATTTGAACAACATTGTCATCACCAATCTCTTCTACCATTGAATCTAAAAGCTGAAAAAGATTATCTGTATTCTTACAAATGCCTGAAGTATCAATACTTTTATGAAACACACTTCCTCTTGGACTATTCACTAAAAAATTAGTGATAGAGCGATGTTTCCCATCCGTCCATCCATCAGACATAAGAGTACAACCCGTCTTTCTCCACTTTGCTTTATAATTTTCTATTAACCCACCATTAATCATATCTGTTTCTTTTTTCAAAAAAGAACATCTCACCTCATGATACGATGGAGGTTTCAATCCCTTGCCAAACGATGCAACAGATTCTAACATTCTTACAAACTATGGATCCTTTACAAAATTAAAAGGAAGGGCATTAGCATAAAAACATCTACAAATATTCAAGTATATATCTTACCTACCCTTTTTCTTCAACATGGTATTCAAAGTAATGGTAGTGGTTGGTTGTATTTTATCAGTACTACTACCCACATTACCATTACTACTTTTGAAGGTTTTCAAATCCACAAGACTCATATCTTTGCTAGAAGCCTTATCATCCAACAATTACTTAAAAAATTTAATTACTTCCTTAGGACAATGCTTACGTGATGCTACATCTTTACGAATACCTGTCAAATGATTTTTCATTCTTGAAATGCCTCCCGAATAGATATTTGCACAATGAATGCATTTCAATTTCAACCTTGATCCTTCTACTTTTTCACAATGTTCCCATGTGGGATCATTAGCAAGTTTTTTAGTTATTTTCATATTGAAATAGGATGCTGGTGATGCTACTGCTTCAAGAAATTAACATTAATCAAGAATTAAGATTAAGAAATTTTGACACAAAAAAATATTTGGTTTTGTAAATAAATTAACATCATTTCTTACACTGTACAGGTTTCACTGAAGTGCTGGAGAAGAAAGAATAAGACAGTTGCAGGTGCAGATCTAGATTAGAGGCTGCGACTAGCTTGGCTGCTTCGATGGTTTCTTAGGGTTTGCTGCCTTCGTTGATGAAGAACAGAGAGAAGAGAAATAGCAGGCTTAGACACACTGAGAGGAACAGAGCTTTGTCTTCGATGAAGAATGTGGAGATTGGGCTCATCATCTTGAAGCACAATGGGCTTAGACACACTGAGTTTTGTTGTCTTCAGGAATAGAGAGAATAGAGAGAGGGGCTAGGGTTCATCGCTGTGAAGAACAGAGAAAAGAGAGACTCGGGCTACTGTGTTTTCGTCGTCAGGAAGAACACTCAGAAGCCAGTGAAGACGAAACGAAGAATGGAGAGAGACGATCACGAAGAAGAGAAATTTTTTTTTTTTTTAATAAACCCTAGCCACTGAAACGACGTTGTTTCAGTGGCTATAGGGATAAAAAAATCAGCCTCTAACATAAAATGACGTCGTTCCAGCAAAAAAAAATTAAACAGCATATGCGTTTATCGTTCGTACCGTATCGTAAAAATATATCGTGTATCGGACGATACAACGCAAAAATAATACAAAATTACGATTCGTATCAGTTTACCTTTGTATCGTATGTAGCGTACGATACGTATCGTACGATACTAACAACTATTTTTACAACTACACGCCACAATGTTACATATACGGTTGGTGTGCTTAGTCAGTTCATGCATGAGTCCTCATAAGCCTCATTGGGTGGCTGGCTGCCGCATACTTTAATATCTAAAAAGAGCTCTGAGGAAAGTGTTATTATATCATCCATCATTATCCATAACTTTGATAGTTTTTTTGATTTTAATTGAGCAATTAGTTATGATGATAGACGATTTACTTTTGGCTATTGTACATTTGTTGGTGATAATCTTGTTACTTCACATAGTAAAAAGTAGAACATGGTTGCTTATTTTTGTGTCAACTAGGAAGTATGGATATAGACACGGGCATGCGGCGAAATTTGAAAATATAGGATATAGGTACGACAATAATACGACTATTGTAATATATTTTTAGTTAATAATAAATTTATAATATTTAAAAATAAAGCATGTAGGATAACAAAATTAATAATAATACCTATTAAATATTAATTTTTTGATTAAATTGAAATAGATCAAAATAAATATCTATTATTTTCATCAAACATCATTACATCTATTAACATTCATAGTATATAAGTTATATAACAAAAGTATATTAAAAAAATAGAAAGTACACTCCTTTTAATAGTTAATAGTCGTTTTTTTTTTAAAAAGATTTTTGGTCGTATCCTTGTTGTGTACTAACCATATCTGACTAAGTTTACTATTAAGTGTCCAACACTGTCACGGTACCATCCGAGAAGTATCCATGCTTCCTTGTGTACGGAGGCTGAGTATCATGGTATGACACATTGTGAGATGTTATAGGTTCATTCTTTGCTTCATGATATGGGACTGGATGTGTCTTTCCCTATGAAGATGTATTGTGAGTCTGTGACAACCAAACAACTATTTTCGTCGCAACTAATCCCATATTTCATGGGTGTACCAAACACATTGAGGTGAATTACTATTTCATTCGAGATCTCTTGATGCAAAAAGAGATTAACACTCTATATATCAAAGCTGGTGATTAGTTGGGTGACATTCTTATCAAGTCATTGACTTTGTTTGCTTTAAGTTGTTTATGTTCCAAGTTGGATATTTTTTAACTGTATACTTCTGGTTGAGGGGGAGTTAGAGTTCTTATTAGACATAAGTTAATTAGTGTAGGACAATATTGTAATTACTTAAATATTATTCAGTTATAAATAAGAGTGTAGGGCAACCTAACCTATACAACTGATTATGCTTTTCTTGTTTGCCTCTTCTATGTCTCTCTTCCTCCTTCTTTTGAACCCAAATATTATATTTACTATTTCAACTCTAAGATTATGGTCAAGGATTGGGGGCCCTAAGGGTTTCATTATGGGTATTGGCAAAGGCTACACATCTCACCCCCATGCCACTTTGCAGGTCATGTAGCTGTATTTTTAGACCAGAATTCAAGTTTTCCGAATTTATCAGATTTTTTGCACTCTAATACCTCCCTGCACTGACTTGATGGAGCGGAAAGGGTATATTGTACATGAGTGGTTGGCTTAGTGATGGCTAACCACATGCTTTTTGGCCCTTTTCTTGTTCCTCCCTTTTGCTGGTTCAGTTTTTGCCTGTGCTTGGATTATTTACATTTAATGTTATATCCTTTTCTTCAAGTAACTATAAAACATCATTAATTGGATCCTGTTTTAATTTGGACAGTACTTTTGCTGACCAACAATTATAAAAAATTCTTTTGTAGGGGATGGTTGGGCTATGCCTTTGCGTTAATGCTCATCTTCTTAGCAGTCTTTGTTGTTCTCACACGGTGTTTTAGCCAAGGCAGACCTGTTGATGAACTCAAGGTAGCAGTACCTCCGGCAATGAACACAATGGAGCAGCTTTTGGCTGTACAGAATGCCATCTCTCAAGCTGAAGAGCTAATCCAGGATGGAAATATTGTTCTTCTCAAGCTGCGCGCCTTACTGTTGTCAATTTTTCCACAGGTCCTTTTTACTTCGGTCCTTTCTGGCTTGCAAATTTTCTCTCTTTGGTGGGCTGGTGATGGCCAGCAAAGAACATTATATTTTAATAACTGGCAAAAATTTGAGTTAAAGCTCAACATCAATTTGGATATGGTGCATCACATCACGGAATAGATAATTTTTGTTATCTTTAGAGCTAAGAAGGTTGGAAAAAAGAAGGAATGATATATAATCTCTTAAGCACGGATACTCGATTTAGTTCTAAGTAGCCGTCTTGAATATGTATTGGGGAGGATACACACGATACTTGAGAATATGCAGCCAATAATTAATAACAAGCCATGGCCTCATGCGATACAAGGAATTTCTGTCTTACCTATATTCTCATAATCTTGAGCAGTATGAGATGGTTAGGTAACATAGAGGAGTGGGTGTTAAGTTTTCAAAATGACATAAGAACTATTTGTTGGTTGTTGCCCACAAACGTAGGAGTGTAGGGGTAGGAAGAGTCCAAGTTCATTATTCCACAAATGTGATGATTAGAGCAGATAATTTTTGAATTTAGGAGTTCAGATAATGAGAATTTTTAGGGAAGGCTCCTCAAGCCTTCTCTTTCAAAGACTGATTGTAATACTATATTTGTTTATTCTGGATACTTCTTGGATGTAGGCGTCTAAGAAGAATACATCAATCGTGTCTTTGTTTTTCACTGAATGCTTATACACCATATGATAGAAAGACAAATTGATCGATTACACCCTATTTCTTGGCAACAAATAAACCAGCTAGTGAAACGCTGGTTATAGTTCCTTTAATTACCCACATTTACTTTATTGATATACCATAAGGATAGGAGTATAGAGATATTATTTAATGTGTATATATCCTAGTTGTAATCTTTACTTTTTTTAGGTTTTGTCGTATGGTTGCTTTTGTACCGTAATATATTTGTATTCATATCCATATTTGTATTGGTGATTCATAATGTAAAATGAAGGTTACCATCTTGTGGTTTCCTGGAGCCACACATAACCCCCCAGCTTGAAACTAAGCACATAACCGTCTATGGCCATGGACTAGAAACACATGATGTTTAATGGTGCAGTGTGAAAAGACATTTGAAGTTGCCTCTAAATTTATCATTTTTTGCATCTACTCTCTCTCTCCTCTTTCTGAAACACTGGCCATGGAAATCATCTCACGACCTCACAAACATATTCATCTATATGTAGATATATGCATACGTCCTCATTCCCAATTTAGATTCCACTTGCCCTTTTTATATGCCGCCAAATTAGAATCTAATTCAAAAGTCAAAGTATATTTTCATACGACATTCTCTATATACCCTGATTTCAAGTTTGTAAGATGGTTCAAAAAATGAAATTTCAAAGTCAAAGGGAGGGTAGTGTTAGAAAGTGAAGGTTTTCCTAATATAACTTAAAACCCATCCATTATTACTTGGTTTTCTTTGCCATAATTTAAACCCTTAGCATTATTCCTCAAGGGGACAATGAAATTGACACTTCAAAAAAGACTTCTAGCACTCAGAGAAGTTAAATTTTTTTGCATAATTGGAGTTTCAATAGTAGATATTGCAATGTCAATATCATTCTCTTCCTTAAAACATTGGGATCCTGAAAAGGATACCAGATTTTGGTGTAGAGGGAGTATGCATATTTAACTTTATTTTTTTGTCAGTTTCCCTTCTATATGTATATGCAGAACTCACATTTGCCCCTTATGTGTGTGTGCATGTGTTTGTTGATGGCTCATCTGAGTGTGTGCATGCTCATGCATGTGCCCACAAGTTTTTCAGCTGATGGAGTGGTTGGTGCGGTGGTGGTTTTCTGATGGTGATGGGTGTAAGTTGAGAAGTATGAGTTTAAAGCTTTTAAGTGTAAAATTGGTGGTTTATTGGAGTGAGAGAATTGTTTGTCAGAGTGTTAAGTTTGAAGGAAAATGAAGATGTACTGGAAGGTACAGATGTTTTTTACTTTTTCTTTTTCTTTTCTTCTTTTTTTATTTTTTTTTTGGGGGGGGGGGGGGGGGGGGGGGGGGGGGGGGCTCTTGGTATGGTGGGTGGTATGTTGAAGGAGAGAGCAAAGGAGAAAAGAGGAAGTGAAAGGAAAATAAAATGTGTAGGAGGGTATTTGCATCACTTTATATTTGTTTACTTGACTGAAAATTTGTCTTATAGGCATTTGGCATTTAACTTCAGTGAAAAACTTGAAAGTTGCACTTTAGTCTAAAAGCACTGGGGTAATGTGCAAAAACAAGTGGGTCATGTGCAACTCAGGCAAACCACAATGAGGTAAGTTGCATTCTACCAAAGAGCATAATCGGAGTTACAACCTGCTTCTGCCTCCCATCACCTTGGCAAAAGGTTATGTCTGTTGTCATTAGTAGGCACTAGTCACCTAATGAATATGAGAGTAGCCTTGGAGCTGCAACCTTGTTTAATTCATAGAAATTTGCTTCTTTACAGATGCTAAAGGGATGCTTTTTTTCTATCCAGCATCTTTACTAAATTGTTGTTGAATCTCTTAATATACCCTCATACGGAATCTTAAATTTTAGCTCTGACTTTACAAGTAAATTAATCTAGGTTTATTCTTATACTTGTGTGTCTTATTTCAGGCAAGTGAGAAATTCGTAGGTTCTCTTTTTTTGTGGCATTCATTATGGCCTTCTTGCCCAGTAAATACCTAACCCTATTGGTATTTTTGGAGGCATTTACAAAGTACTCACCTCTTAGAAGGGCAAGCACGGAAAGATGGACAAGGAGAATAAGAGAGTGGTGGTTCAGCATTCCGGCAGCCCCTGTTGTTCTTGAAAGAGATAAGGAGGACAAAAAGAAGAAGTGATGTAATTATTTGTAAATATGCTCAAAGGTATGTCTTGTGATGTAACAAACCCCCCGACATCTCTCGGAATGTACATATTTGTGATGATGAAAAAAAATGGATTACGAAAACATCAATAATTTGCAATTGCCTCACTATGGCAATGCAACTTTTGAGTGCAATTGTATATCAAGATCCAAGGAATAAGATATTCCTACAAAATATAAGGTAAATGAACCACAGAAGCAGGAAATTGAGGTTTTTCATGTACTATTGGTACAACAATTTCTACTTTTATTTCGCGTAATGTCAACACTAACGCTTAGCTGATGGATGTGGAAATTCTATTCGAGTTGGATATTTTGTTTCTGTATTACACATTTTGCCACTCAACCTGTTGTATTATATGTACTCTTTGTAAAGTTTATAAATTTTTTTAAAAAAAAATTCTTTTTGTATATAATGCACATGGTGCATGATGAGTAAACAGCATGGAAACAGTTTTGTCAATTTGATTAAGATAATTGGCCAATATGGCACTCATCCGTATAAATGGTGAAGGTATAACAAAAAATTTCCATAACACAGGAGTTTTTCGGAATTCTCGATATCCGTTTTGTACCGAGTCTAATAAATCACTTGAGCCTTTAGCATAACACCACCTAACAGACCAATATGCTTTTTCGTATAATCCAACAATTGTGCACTAAGATTCTTATGATTCGACACTCACACTTAGTCATGTGGGATGGAGCCTTTAGTACTAAAGGGATTACGCTTGGTGCCCGGAATAAAGGGGGATTCCCAGCGAAGACTCGGGGTGGTTCGTAGCTAGCTCGTTTCCTTTATAAGCTGAACACTTATTACTATTTTTGAATGGGACATCAAGGACAGTGGAACCTTCATCTTAGAATGTTGGAATTGGTTTGAACTATTATTGTGGGTTATGGGCGAGTAAGGTGATATGCTGTTTGGATTCTGGAGGAAGATATCACACCAGATTATGTCCTCTGACTGACATGCTTGCCTCATGGCTATCTCAATCACGTGCCCGGCCACTCACATGCTCGCTTTAGGGCTAATTCTATCTACATCAGTTGCCCCTAGTTCAGACCAGTGGAAAACATACTCTATGTATTAATTACACTTGTCTGTTACGTAGAAGTGGAATCGTTTGCTTCATGCACGTAACCGCCAAAGAATCTATTTGGGCCCAATATATATAAAAGTCCATTTTCTTCTTCTCTGGCTGTCTTCGAGAACTATTGGAATTTTGGTACACCTTTACCTCTTTTCTCTAATTGCTTTTTGCTCTCCTACTTCACCATGATTCTTCACTCTGGAGTGCATAGATCAGAGCCATGTATTCCAATTTTAAGTTTTACCATTTTTGCTTTTTGAGGTGGAGGAACTCTAGCCTTGAATCTTTAGGATTTTTTGTGAGTGAATCTATTAGTGCTCGACTTGCGTCTATGCTCTAGTTTTGCCTTTCTTTAGTTGTTAATAGACTTAATCGCTTTCTCTCCTTGAATTTATATATCAACCACCATAGCTTCCCGATTATGGCGATCGACTCTAATCAATCCCCTTCTAAGAGTGTTCTGGTATTCGTAGCCCAAGCCAATGCGGCAAATGAGGATTCTGAATCTATCTAGGAAATTGGGTCATCGACTCTAAGAATCAGTGGGCTAAGAATTATTACAACTAGCTGGATGAGAGCTATCTTTAAGAGCTAAGGGTTTAATATTCAATCCTTAACTCTATGCGTTTGTGAGTCCCTTCCATTGACGAGACTGCTAATGCATTTTTCTCCAATGAGGCTGGCTTCTAGAGTTTATTCTCGAAGTTGGACTCTATTTTCCTATCCCTAAATACATTAGGGAAACCCTTTTCCTTTTAAATCTTAGGGAAACCCTTTACCTTCTAAATATTATTCCTGCCTAGCTGACCCCTAACATTTAGGGCTTTTTGATTGGTATGGGGGTCATCTGTGTTAAGGTGAATGGTGTTGGCATGTAGCCAATGTTTGCCAAGCTCACATAGTGCTACAAGCTCACCCTTTATTCTAGGCAAGGCTTAGGATGGTTCTACTTCTCAAAAAGAGAAGGTTCAACCCTATTGACAGGTTACTCCTTGAATGTGAAGGAGTGAAAATACAAGTTTTTCTTTGTTTCCAGTCCCAGTTGGGAATGGACCCTCTGAGGCTCCTTTTGGCAGCTCCTTTTGGGTTCTTCGCATTTGGGGGACTCCTACCCCTCTTTCTAGTAAGTGCGTTCCCTATCAGTAATTTCGTGTATTGTCTTTAGGTTTTTGCATTTATCCTTTTTAAAGCGCAAATATCACATCCCCTATCCTCTTAGTTGAGGGTATGGATTAAACAGGCACTCGACTATCTCACAAAGGACCTCTTTGAGCTTGTGAGTGATCAAGCTCTCTTTGAGTGTCTACTGAGGCCTACTTCAAGTGGCCCCGCTGTTCTGCCTACAACAACCTCTCTTCCAAAAGGTATATATATTTCTTTCTGCAATTTGTCCTAGTTTCAGACATGCCCTAACTTTTGCAACTCTCCAGCTATGACCCCAAAGATCATTGACAAGAAGTCCTTCTAGGTAGTTGTAGCCAGGAGGGCATCTGAAACCAACCATTTTTCTCGCAAGAAATCAAGGATGTTTTTCCCTCGAGTGAAGAGGGTGTCTCTGAGGTCCAATACCTTTCCAAACTCTTATCTATTCGTTGCCATCACCCCATAGGATGCCACCCTTCAAGTTTCTAGTACTGGGCTAGCTAAGTCTCTCCCTCAAGTGGAAGCTCCCCTTACTTTTCTGACAGACAAAGGAAAGGGTGCAGTTTTGGGAGTTGTTGAGGAGAAGTCTCACACCATACCATCTCTTTTGATGATCCCAGCAGCTGATCCTCAGTCCATGTGGGACAATGTGGAGAAGGCAATGGTCTGATTTCACCAGTTTGTTCATAAGGACATGGTGCAAGCTGCTTTTGACCTGGGGTCATCCTAGGTAACCAAAAACCTGGCCCTTACTATTGGAAAGGTAGACCTTTGAATTCTTTGAGTTTGCTTGTTCCTCTTTTGTTTTTAATCTCTTCCTCCCTTTTTTAGTTTGTCATAGCCTCTCTTACTCTACTCCTAGTAAGAAGAAGTCCTATAAGGAGGAAATTCAGTCTTTTCGCTCTCAACTAAAAGCTAAGGAGGAGGAACTAGACTCTGTTCGTAGGGATGCTCTCTACTTCAAGGAGACTACTAAGAAAGCTTCGACAGACTTTTCTCTATTAAGAAGGATAGAGACAAAGTCTCAAAGTACAATAGTGAGCTACTGGCTAGGCTAAATGGGGTTATGGTGGAGATTTTTGAGCTTTTTGTGAGAAGCAAGGACCTGGAGGGCGAAAAGGAGACCCTTACCCAAAAGGTCTTAGAGCTTTTTGCATCTTCTAAATAGAAGGAGCTTGAGCTAAAGGCAGTTGAAGCACTGGCTTTATCTACGTATCAATACTCCCTAGAGTTCAAAGAGAAGATGTTGGAGTATTACATAGATGAGTTTGAGGAATTTAGGATATGGGTCCAAAAGAGGTTCCTTGATCTGAGTTTTTCTTCTTTCAATCCTAGCGAAGATGTGGCTCCCGTAGCTGTTGATGACAAGAAAGTGGGTGATGGCGAGGAGGTAAGCAGTTTGCCTCCAACATAGACGAGGGAGGATCTGGCTTTGACTTGTGCCAAGGATCTTCTTGATGTTGCTAAGGAAACGACTGAGACAATTGTTGGTTCTTCAAAAGTTAATACCACAACTTTTTCTTTACCCCCTAAAGGGATTGCCTGATTTTTTTTTTTTTTGCAATCCTTCAAATATCTTAATGAAAACTTTGTTTTGATTTTTACCTCCTTCTTGCCTCAATACCCTTTAGACTTGTCTTTGAATGGACTCATGGCTGACCCATGCCATATTTGAGACCCATTTTTTTTTTTAGATCTGATTTGGGTCAGATTTACCAATGAGCCCAAGTTGGTGGGGGAGGCAAACTCGTGTCTTCCTCATGATGTTTGAAATGACATATGAGTGATAGTTACACTTTGCCTTAACTGCCATACCACCAAAAGGAATGATTGATGTCATTTCATCTCCACAATACTTTGAACATTGGACATCCTAAGGTAGGTATGCTGCATTTAAACCCATTTAAGGAAAATATGAGCACCCACTATTTAAGTTAATTTGGAACTCTGCATTTTACACTGTCTTCCTCAAATATTTTGTCTACATTTTTGTACTTTCATCTTTCTCATGGATGCTCAATGTCAAAACAAAATCTTTAGGAGACGTGTTGAATTTTTCATGGAACTGGCCTAGGCTAATCTATTGGTTCCTAGTGTTATGACGATAGTCAACCTACTAGCCATTCAAAATGTTACGGCTTCCCTGTTGGGATTCGGGTTCGTATCCCCAGACCTGACTCCCCTTGTAATGTCGTTTCTTCTTGAGCTTGCTTCTTTGAGCATGCCTTTGAGACTAGTCTCTAGTTTCCCCTTTCTCTCTTCATAAGGGTCGTTCTCCATTACTTCAACCTGTGGAGTAATCCCTTCATAAGGGGTATTCTTGTTGGAGTGATGGTTGTTTGGCGTATGACCGGGCTACATCATTCTCCTACGGTGGTTTAGTTTATCAACATCTTCTGCTTGGCCCTCGACGATCACGAGTTCTACCAGTTTATTTGAAGAAATGACATGTCTGAGCTCGTCTCTAAATTCCTACACCCTTCCCCTAGCTAGGAAGATAGATTCTTCTATGTCTCTAGAGATAGTTAGGAGTTTGAAGGGGCTATAGAAGTTGGTCCTTGGGTTCCTTTGATCTGGTGTCGTCCATCTAATACAAGTAAGTTTTGTTATTGTTTTCATTGTAAACTCTTGCCCTTTTTGCCTTAAATGACTCTAGCTTGTTCAAGGCCTCCCTTGTGCTGAGTTGGACAGGTTAGGATTGAGAGGGCTGCTAAAGGAGGACCCAGACCTATTAGGAGTTTAACTACCCTTGAGAGACTTGTTTTCTTGGGTCTTGGTACCCTAATTGATGTTATATAAGAGATCCCTTATGATGATGAGGGACCATCAGCGGCTTCAAAGGATGATGATGCAGGACCAACTGTGGAGCCAGTGGCTGAGCCTGCTGCCTCTCACAAACGGAGTTGGGAATAGAGATCTTCTTCGTCTAGGAAGCAGTAGAAGGGGATTGATTGAGCTTCGACCATGCTACTTCTTTGTTTTTTCTTGTTCAGGAAAATTGTAGAGTTTACACTGCTCGCTTATGACAAATTTTCTCACAAACTACCAAATTGATTTCCCACAAATTTGCAGGAAAATTTTTTTTTCCCTTAAAAATACAAGATGCAGCCAACACTTAGACCACTTTACCCACTTCTCCTCTTCTTCTTCTTGAACCTGTGCGTAACAAGTTGCATAAAAAACTCCAAAAAATCTAGAGTCATAACACCACTAATAGCTATTCACGCCATTGACCGACCAATATTCCCCTGTGGAGATTTATATCCTTGTCGAAGAAGGTGTCATGGTGACGAATTTGAAGTAATTGTTGAGGATGGAGCTACAGACGCAGAAGGTGTCAAAGAGGTGGAGGGGGACTGAGGTTAAAGGTGGTGATGGTAGATAGGAGGTGAAGCTGCAGTAAAGGTGGTGCTGAATAAGCTACTCGTTTCACCTGAGTTGGAAATTGGGGGTTGGTTCTATTTTTTGATTTTCATCTCCCAGGTCCTTTGTTGTGTTGGTTGTGGTTGGAGAGAGAGAGAGAGAGAGAAGTGGTGGATGCTTGATCCCAAATAGGTACACCCAAGTGCAGATGGTCAAGAAGTAGTAATAACTTGGTAAGACAGAGGTCGATCTTCAGGAAAATGAATTAGATGATGAGAAGATGAAAAGAAAGAACAATTTAATCTAGATTGTAGAGTGAGCAATTGTAACCAATTATAAGGAATCAAGAAAAGGTAGAATAATGAATATCCCCATATCATTAACTCTTCTCCTATTTATATTTTGCAGTAAAAATTCCCAAAAATAAGATAAAATCTCTAACTAATGCCTGCTAGGGTAAATCTATATGGCACGTATTCCAATAGATGTATCCGAACACAAGGCACACGTTCGGACGCAAGCCTTGAAACCTAGGGTCTTCACTTCAGTCAACCGATTGAATTCGGACGGCTTGTCACGTCCTAACGAAACTACACCGTATTGTCAAATCCTAGTTCGCACGTAACCCCAAGTCTAACTTGATCTTAATCGTACACCCAGGAATAAGTGTTCAAGATGTAATATTACTCAATAAAGTTCGAGGTTGAACCCACAAGGAGTTATCTGTTGGAACTTAAAATAGAAAAGGTGAAATTGTCATGCGCATAGTGTGCATTACAACAGCTTGTGATGTGAGGTTAAAACTGATAAGTAAATACTTAAACTAAACTTTGACTTACAACAAATGAAAATTTCTACTCTTTAGTTTAGGAATTCAATATGTATTTTATTACTTGACTATGAAAATGCCACCTTATAACAATTAACCCCCATGTTACTGGAAAATTAACCAATAGGTTTGATGTATAAGTTGAATCATATCACAACAACGGTTAAGTTAGCTAAAAGGTTTATCACCTTTCAACAACCAATTAACCTTAGTAAACCCTAAGGTGAACCATTCAAAGTGTTAACTATAGCTAATCAAACGACAGGTCTATGATTCAATGAAGACAGAGTTCCGATTTATGCATTGAATCAAAAGAATTGACTATGACAAGACTTAACCCACCTATAACCAATCTCCTAACTATTACATAAATCCCAACTATGTGTATCATTGTATCATGCATGAAGTACATAATAAAATATAGATTAAATGGTATACAATAACAAGTTTAGCTCGATACTCGTAACCATGAGCATATAGTAGTACAATACCATACATAAATGAAACCATCCATCAGTCAAGACATAGATAAAACATCAGCATTTTCATTACTCAAACAATATTACACATGACCTACTAGGGAAAAAAATTGAGAGAGGTTCGCCCCTTCAAGTAGAAAGGAAGTAAATGAAATGTAGAAGAAGAGAATTTTTGGCTAGGGATGTTTAAGGTAGGGTATTTTTCTCCTTTTATCCCTCACTTTTCTCTCTCTTTTTCTTCCATTCAAAGCTTGGTTCAAATCCCCCTAAACATGCCTATTTATAGGCATCAAGGCATGGTTAAGGTGGTAGAAGCCCACTAGGACCAATAAGAGGCTTTGTTGCATCAACGAACCAATGGGAGAAAGGCTTGAAGTTAGAGGCGGTTAAGGCTACCGTTTGGATGGTGCTGGTTCTCTGAATTCTTGCCTTGAAGCCTCCTTTGTTAACTTTTTGACTTTGGCCATTGTGGGGATGGTGGTTTCACCATCCAAATAGTAATCTTATTGCTTAATTTCCTTTTGCCTCCCTCATTTGCTCTTATTTTGCACTTTAACTCTCCAAATTTTCTTATTTTCATATAGAAACCTACAAAACATATAATTCAAATATTAATCCTAATATAATTCAAATTAAACACTTTAATTCAATTAATGTACAAAATTAACCTTAAACCCTAATTCATTTATGGACTTTTTAGGATTAATCAACATCCTAACACCTTGAATTCTCCAGAATTCCATCCTCAACGGGTGCGTCTAGACGCAGCTCTCGCGTTCGAATGGAGGCATCATGTATTATCACCAACACTTAGCCAAATTCCAAACTCGTCAGCATTCACGTATGCGATTGGATGCATGAACCATGTTCGGACGCAACTAGCTATCTAGGACTGGCCTACAAAAATCTAATTTTCACCTCATTGACGTTCCATGTAATTACACTCTGATTTCCCTTGATTTCCTTTTATGCTCTAGTCATCTGGTTGATTTACCAAGTCCTCAAATTCGACTCAATTTACCTCAATAAAACATCCAACACTGAAAATCAATCAAATCATAAAACCAAAGAATTATCCAATTAATAACTCATAATCAGCTCAAATCGACATCAATAATAGATAAATAAATGAAACTTTTAATGTCGATTCACACCCCTTAACCTAAACCTTACTAGTCCCTAGTATGGCAATAATCCTAAAATAATTTATCTAACTGATCCATTTCCGTAGGACTCGCGATTGTACTTGACATATGCAACAAGCCTTTAAACCCCTAGGTTCCCCTAGTGG
Source organism: Ilex paraguariensis (assembly GCA_963454935.2). NCBI lineage: Eukaryota > Viridiplantae > Streptophyta > Magnoliopsida > Aquifoliales > Aquifoliaceae > Ilex > Ilex paraguariensis. Next base: position 91,560 of record CAUOFW020000878.1, read on the forward strand.
ACGAGTTATAGTCTCATGAAGGTTTTTAGTGAAGATACTTACAAAATTTCATTAATCTGCTCATTGATTTGAACTTGTCGCATAACTCAACTATTCATTATATAAAATATACGAATGAAAATATGAACGACTACATATCAAGCTAGGTTATAGAACCATAGATCATACAACAGTATTTGCAAATTATACCCCCATTGAAACTCTTGTGTAGTGTGTAAACAACTTTACATGCTCAGAAAATCAATCAAAAATATAGTACCTCTCCAATATCCACTCCTAGCTTTGAATCAATCCTCACTCAAGTTATGCTCTCAACAATCAATTCACTCAGATTATACTGACTAGTCCCCCTCATTATTCCATTTGTCAACAGAATTTTCATAAAATCAAGCCAAAGTATATCTCACATAGATTTATAATCAATGCATGCTATCAAAAAGGGAAATTGGCATAGTCTCATGATAAGACATCAACACATAATACTTAAAAAAACTACCATCATCCTTCTCATCCACACAAGTGATGTACCACTAACAACTCTCGAGATCAGTTAGGTATTTTCTAAGATTATAGTGGGGCCTTGGGTAATGGTTTATAGAATCAAAAGAGATTAAGAGTTCAAAATGAAACCTTGAGAGAATTTGTATCCCCTTATTCCTTGACATAGCTTTCAACACTTCCTTATTCACCTGATTATCTTCTTTTTCTTTTTTTTCAAATATGCACAATTTTTTCTCTTTTTCCTCAGCAAGTTAAACACCTTCAATCTCATAAGTGTATCAAAGAGTCACCTTTCTTTTTCAACAAATCTTACCCACATAACCCCTTACACAGTCATGATATAACTCAATCTCGACATAACCAAAGATATAACTCAATCTTGAAACAACCAATGGTAATGACATTGTATCTTATTAGGCTTGGTTATCACATATGGGTTAATAAACAAATTTTCATACAAAGGGGCTCAATCATGGTTTTTAAGGATAATAAGATTGCAAGAAATAAGTCTAAGGTTCAAATAATAACATAGATGACCTAAAATCATGTCTCAAGAGTTTTTAGTAACACACTTTTCCATGTAAATAATTTAGAGTCAAACAACCATTTATCATATCAGCATTAATCAAGACAAAAATAATGAAACTATTCAAGAAATAAAGCTGAATGAAATTACTTTTATTGAGTAAATGTAAATGTCACTCAAAAAATAAATGGCTCTAACCTCATAAGGGACATTATACCATTCTCCACTATGTGTGTCAATTTTTAAAGTAGCATATTTTTCTTAACTTCTAACACAAACAAGGTGGTACGTGCATAGATTTTTAAGTTTCAATTGGGGATAAAATTTATAATACTAAATAGTAGTCTACAATTCTATAACAGACTAAAGTATAACCAAGTTCAGATTTTTATTACTAGTATTCAAGCGTACATAATTTTAAACACTTAAGCAAATTAATACTCCAAATCGTGCAATGAAACCATAGTATATAAAGGTCAAAAATGGGTTTTCATTACAACTTCAACTAAAAAATAAAAGCTAATTAAGTCAAACCCTTACTCAACTACATACAACTGAGGCTTCAACTTAACTAGACACTAAAAAGAAAATAAAAAAAATTACACATCTAGAATAGAAAACATCTAAGCAGAAGGGCCAGTTTTATCTCGTGGTCCAAGCTGCAGGCGGCGTAAGATCTTGCCATGATCTGCTAGAGTACCCCTAATATGTCTCTACTCCTCTAGAATCTGAAGCAACAGACCTCTGTTAGATCATCCATCTACAAGGTCTCTTATCAATGTACCCACTCTCTCCTCTCCATCATCATCCACTGGCTCATCTGCCTCCTCCTCTTCGCCAACTTCATCAACAATAGGGACTGAAGCTGCACCTCTACACATAGCTCCACAACTCTTCACCAAAGTCGTACTATCCAGAACTCAGGGGTGCCTCTCCTTCAACATATCATCCATCACTTTGATGCCCCTATCCATACAAATGGAGGTCACCAAATACCCAAAAGGAAGGGAGGCATTCTTGGTGATGTCCTTCAGGGCCCACAATATCTCGGAGAGGATGATAGTGGACAAGCAAATAATCCATGCGGTCCCGATAGTGTATAGTAGCTTCGCCTGATCTAGAATGTGGTTCTTCCAGGCTAGCAGAAGCATGCTCATCACAGAGATCCAATTCAGAATCTTGTACTTGTCAGTCAACTGCCCCTTGTTCAGCTTCCTATCCTGCTAAAGCCAAACGAAGTGGGGATCTCTAGTCAACTCCCTAGCTACCTCCTACATATCATACATTGTAGTAAAAGTGTACTATGGTCTCGGGACAACGTTCACCCTAGCAACTCGAAAAATCATCATGAGTCTACTATGAAGCTCACTCCCCTCATTGTAGTTCGAAATCTCTTGGGATCTTTCTGTTTTGTATTCGAGTAAAACTCGTGGATCAAAGGAGTGACTTCCTCACCTGATCTCTCTAAATACTCCCCCAACCTCTTGACACCACAATCTCTTCTAAGTCATAACCCAAAAAATCTTTTCGAACAATACATCACTCCATCATGATAAGACAAGCAGAATAATAGTGAATAAAGCGTTGTTCTGCCTCCATCGTAGGGAACCTATTATGATAAAAAAAAGGTGCCTCACTCCATACTTGTCAATCCACACCCTGGGCTCGTTTGAAGCTGCTTGAGCAACCATCACCTCTTGGGCACTGGATTGGGGCCTCTCTAACTGCTTCCTCTTGGGCGGCATTATCAAAATCAACTATGGAATTGGGGGTTTTCAAAGGAGTTAAGGGTTTTGGGTTTCTTGGCCAAGAGTGGATTTTAATCAAAATAAAGGTAAAATATGGAGTGTAGGAGAGATTAAGAGAGAGTTTGAGCAGATTTAGAGTGAAAAACCTTTGATATTTGGAGATTGGACTGCCTTCAATGATGGTTTGGGGTGATTTTACTTCGTAATGAAGCCTGAAGAAGGCGACTGCCCTTTTTATAAGCCTGAAACGCATCCGGATAGGCCTCATGCATCTTAACACAAGAGTTATTTTATGTTGAGTCCCAAATCGTCACATCGTTTAAAGTTCCAAAAAAGTTGACTTTTCAAAAGGGGTGGTTGGTGAAGCAAGGGAAGACAATGCTTGGACTGAACTTGCTTGTGGAAGTGTCCAACCTCTCCCCACTCATTGGAATTTAGTTCACACAGGCTAAGGAGGAAGGTATGAGGGAAAATAAAGAGGCTTACACCATTATTAAGATTTTACATACTTTTAGAGAGAGAAACTCCAAGGTTGAAGAAGAAATTTTAGAGAGAGAAAATTGAGTTTTTACATTTCCTTCACTATTTTTACTGTAGTAAGCTTTATTTTACTTGTAATCTTTCTCTCTTTTACTTTAAACTCTTTTATTTAAGTTGTAACCAAGCTCAACTAAGTGTTCTAGCAGTTCCATTTCTACATTTGAGTGTTTTGTCTTCAATCTTTGTATTTTGGGTATGAATGATTTTGTTCTTGTAGTTTAAACTTTTTTTTGCATTAATACAAGTTACATGTTCCATTTCACTACCATGTCTCTTTACCTTATGTTAGTTCTTGTTTTTACTATGAGTAGCTAGATTTTTAGTTGGCTAATTCAAGAAAAATTTCCTTTTGAGTATGTGAAATCGACTCTTTTTCATTCTTCCTCGTAGTGTAAAGTGTTTGGTTTGACTAGGTTGAGTGCAGACGTGGTTGTGGGCTCTTGGTATACCATAGATTTGTCATGAGGTATGCGTGTGTCCAACACATCCATATTAGTCCTTCACTTCCTGTGAATCAATCAAACACCGAGACAACTTTAGTTGAATGAATTGAGTCAAATTGGCATTTCTATTGGAATGACCTCTATGGATTAGCTAACCTTGATTTCTTGTATTTTTCTCAAAACACAACTCAACAAAACACAATTCTCAAGACTTTCCAATTTTCATTTCTCAACAAATCACCCTTAATAGCATTTGACATTTCCTTCCCTGAGGGATGACATTGGAATACCCATTCCAAGTAAAACACAATATTTCAAGTCTTTCTACATTTGGGGAGCACTTTTGCACACAAACACACACAATTTTTCCCATTTCTTGCATCGAACCCAAGGGAGAGTGATACTCACCAACTCGCATAAGTCATATACACACAATTCAGGCTCATGTTTGGAGATTAGGAAAAAACATTCAAGCACCCTACTGCTCCTACTGCTGTTTGTAAACTTTGTAAGTCTATCTATGGCCTAAATAGGTCCCTAGAGCCTAGTTTGAAAGATTTACATCCCACATCAAAACCTTCTACTTTCAGGCTTCAACTACTGATTGTTCTTTGTTTGTCAAAGTTTGTTCTTAGTCTATTACTATTCTACTTCTTTATGTAGTTGTAACGCCCCAAAACACACCCTGGACGATATTATATTCTAAAACCATTCATATCATGAGAGCACTAATATAATCCCTTAAGAAACAAGACTTCATTTGTCATCCACGAATATTTATAACATTGTCCAAAAGAATAAGCCCAAGTCATGACTATTACATCTCAAAAATTAATTAAAGAAGCGCAGTGGAATAAAAAAAAGAAGTTAGACTACACAATGTTCCAAAAGAATATCCTAGTCTAGTACAAAAGGAAAGGAGGTCTCTCTATGCGTCCACCTCGGGATCCACACTCCCGTCCAATAGAGTCTCCCAAGTAACGGGCTCCTCGACCCTTACGTCCTCCTCCTCAAACGGATAATTTAAAAAATGTTAGCGATAAGGGGTGAGCACGAAGTTCTGTAAAAAAATTCTCTCAAACTCATACAAGGTTTAGAAAAGCATTTAAAACGGTCGGTCTCAATTTTTAGTATAACATAGATATATAATTTGAAATAAAGCAGTGACATTTAAAAAGGATCTCAAGTTTATTTAAAAACATTACTTAAATGAATAAACAAGCACTACATACAAATAATAACTATTCATTGCCATAACCAATTTTCAATAATTTTTTTCGGTAGGTGGCATACTTTGTGGTAACCTCTACCCCCCTTTAGGTCACCTTTAATTCTCAAGTATCCTTACCGAGAACCTCTTGAGAATGGATGAGCATCCTTACAAAGAACCTCTCCCCAATCACTACATTATTTTCCAAGCATCCTTACCGGAAACCTCTTGAGAAGGGGTGAGCATCCTTACAAGGAACCTCTCATTCATGTGCATCACAAACAACCTAACCAAGCATACAATTTCAATATTTATCTCAATTTACAAGCATCTATCCAAAATTACCAAAATATATCATGTAACAATTCCATAACTAACTAAGAAATACATGAGATCACAATAACATCATTTTTCTACCCAACATAAAGCACTAAGGTTTCGAAATCCATAATAAAGAAAGCATATAGGAAGGAAATACATCACTCTCCAAAAATTAGGGTTTTAAAACTAGAAAGGAGATTTTATAGGTATTAAACCTTACTTTGTTCAAAACATGTAATCCTTGTAAAAAGCCTAAGAGAGGATGATTCCATAGTATATATATATACCATTGATAGCCAAAACATACATATATAAATACCCTAGCCTCAATGTAAGTGAATGAGAGAAAATCTCTATCTTGAATCCTTAGTTTGTAGGAAGAACTTGAGCTTTGATCTTGAATCTACTCTTAAATCTCTTATTTTTTTCCTTCCTTTCTTTCCCTTTAATGCTCTCTAAGGTTCCAAGAGGTGTGGGGTGAGAGTGGAGTGAAAGAAATGAGGGCAAATGGGATGAAAATGGGGTTTAAAACACCTCACCCCGAAATTCGTTGTTCACAGTCTGTTTTGATTTTCTCCAAAATTATGGTTTTATCACTAAGAATCTTCAATTTGATCAATATGACTACCCTAGGGTTTTTCAACGTTCTGGATTCATTTTTAATGTTATTTTAATCTAAAAATATTTATTTTTATGATTTATCTCAAAATCAAAGTCAACGTACACGCGAAACACTAAAATTTCTATTTTACCCATCTGAACCGACTATTAATGAAGTTTTGCGTTGTTTGCAAATAAAAGGTAATAAAGGGTGCTTCTTAAAGCCTTTTATACTTATTTGAAGCCTAAATATACTCATTATTCTTATATTTTGATTTAGGATACAAATGGAGACGTTAAATGCAAAACGAAGCTAATTGGACTGTTTTGACATCGCTTCGTTATCTGGGCATAACTCTCTCATCCGAGCTCCGATTGAGATGATTCAAGATGCTGTGGAATTATAAGAAAGATCTCTAAAACTTTCCTGTTTTGAGTTTTGAGAGATATTTACTGCATCAAGGTCTAAATCGGGCTTGAAGTTGCAGCCAGTGCACTGTTCAAGCTAATTGGGTTGTTTTGATATCACTTCGTTATCTGGGCATAACTCTCTCATCCGAGCTCCAATTGAGATGATATGAAATTCTAAGAAAGAGCTATAAAACTTTTATGTTTTGAGTTTTGAGAGATATTGACTACATAAGGGTCAAAATTGTGCTTGAAGTTGCAGTCAGTGCACTGTTTACGTCATTTTTCATCCTTTTTTCATTTTCAATCCATTCCTAAGCCAACCAAATCCATCTCAAACCTCTCCAACACATATTTCTACACCAAACCTATTTAATACAAGTTCTAGAACCTAAAATTTCATATTTTCACTTATGAAAACCAAATTTCAACTATTATTTTCACTAACATTTTAAATCTCTATTTTTTCAATCTACCAAATTCAAACACACATCACTACATATATCCACAATTTTACCACAATTATTTACTTTATATCTATGTACATATATAAAAGAAAATGCGGGGTGTTACAGTAGTTGACATTATTATTACTGGGAATGACAATTCTTACATTTCCTTTCTAATTTCTTCTCTTAAACAAGAATTTGACATGCAAGATCTTGGACCTTTACAGTTCTTTCTTGGACTTGAAGTCCAATATCTACCCTAGGGGCTCTTCCTTTCTTAGCATAAATATGTTCGTGATCTTTTCCAAAGAGCAAATATGGCTGACTGCAAACCTTGCAAGATTCCTTGTCCAGCATCTAGCAGACTCTGCAAGACTTAGGACACTCCATTACCAGATCCCACTCTTTATAGGAGTTTGGTTGGGGCACTCCAATACCTTACATTCACAAGAACAGATATAGCTTTTGCTGTCAACCAAGTTTGTCAATTCATGGTTGGCCCTACTAATGTGCATTTCTGTACTGTCAAGAGAATCCTAAGGTACTTAAAAGGCACTAGTTCTCTTGGTCTTACATATACTCTCAGCTCTTTGCATCTTTCAGCCTTCATTGATGCTGACTGGGTTGCAGATCCCACTGACAAGAGGTCTACTTCTGGTTTTATTATCTTCCTTGGTTTCAATCCTACTTATTGGGGAGCCAAAAACATATAACTGTAACAAGGTCTTCCACTAAGTCTGAATACAGGTCCCAACTACTGCTGCAGAATTAGCCTGGTTAAGGATGCTTCTCAAAGATCTTCACATCTTTATTTCTCAGCCTCCTACATTTTGGTGTGATATTGTTTCTACTCTAGCTTTGGCTTCCAATCCTGTGTTCCATGCTATAACCAAGCATATAGAAATTGACTATCATTTCATTCGAGAGAAAGTGGTTAAGAAAGATCTGGAAGTTCAATATGTGTCCACCACTGATCAAATGGTTGATTTCTTCACTAAAGGCCTCTCTTCTGTCAGATTTCTTCTTCTACGTGACAAACTCATGCTTGGTGATCCTCCCATTCGTTTGCGAGGAGGTATTAGCATAGTAGCTCTTTCTACAGCTCCTTCTGCTCAGCTTAGCACTGAGGTTCACATATCACATGTGTCACTAATTAAGTTAGTTACAGTAACTATAGTTATAACTAATTGTAATTAGCTTAGATATGTTTCAGCATTTTGTATGAATACTTGATGCAATCACACTTTCTGAAGATAATGAGAAAATTCTTTAGATTGCTCTGTCATCTTCTTCTTCAAAAGAAAGACTAAAATATATAAAAAAAAAATAGCAGGTGGCCCGTGCGATGCACAAAATTTGTAATCCTTCTTGCCCCCACTCATTCATTCATTCTCTCCATTCCAGGCCTTTGTTTTTTCCCATCACATTACATGGGTTGTTAAAAAATTATCAAAGTTTATAAGGGATTGAAATTGATTTTAAAAAAACAATGAATGAGGGGTGGCTAATTAGTGAGATAATGGAATGGTAGTTAAATTGGCCAAGTGGTTGTTGTTGATTGGAGAATACCTAATTTTGTAATTAATGAAAAAAAAGTCTAGAAATTATGAAAAGTAGGATAGAAAACTTCTCAAGCTCTCTCTTTCTCAAAAAATAATTGTTTTATATATATACTAGCGTTGTCACCTGTGCGATGCACAGGATTCCTAAATCCTGCCTTCCTCTTCCGTTTTTTCTTCCTCACCCATCTCTCCTCTCTCACTTTTATTTATTGGAGAAGTTTAAAAAACTATGGAAAGTTACAAGAGATTAAAACTTTTTATTTTTTAAAAAAATCAAATGAATGATAGTTTTTTTTTTATCAGAAAATGAATGGTAGTTAGTTAGCGATAGAATAAAAGAGTAGTTTTTTTTTTTTGAAGGTATAACAGTAGCTGTTTTATTCATGTAGAGAAATCTGAAAAAAAAAAAAAAAAACAGCCTCACACATTCAGGGGCCTGCTCCTTCCACCTCAATAATTGATCGATAACGCTTGTATACATAACAAGGCTATGTGCTACATGATTGTCATTTCTATTAACTATGGCTATCTTATACCTACAAAATTGTCTAAGATCTTTCTTGAGCATATTGAACACCTCTCCAAACGTTGCTGAGTTTGATGTCTATTGCTGAAAATCTTGCAGCAGCTTGACACATTCGCCTTCGAGCACAAAAACCTGCCACCTTCTTGCTCCACAAATTTGATTGTTTCCTTCATGGTTGTAACTTTCAAATCCAGTGTTAGCTTGGTCACACTGATTTCTTAGCGAGTCCTGCCACAAACTCTCCTTTTCTCATTTCGAATCACCATGCCAATGCCAAACGTCTGACTGTCCCTCGAAACAACTCCACAAAAAATTATCTTCAGAAAACCTGCCATAGGAGGGTTCCACCGTGTTAGGTTGGAACTCGATACCCATTTCATTCTCCCCTCCCTAATGTTGGCTGACAGCGATTCATAAATCCCACTGCTTCTTGTACCAATGTTGCTGGATTTTTTGGACATCCCCGAAAGAACCATCTTATTACGATGCTTCCAGATCAACCAACAATGAATCATAAACATGGAGAACTCTTCCGGGCTGTGTCTTGGTGTGTGAAAAACAAACCTTACATATCTTGCTGCTCTTTTTTTTTTTTTTTGGTTATTGGTTAATTGCCTTGTGTTCTTCAATTCTTGTAATTATCAATTTTTTTGTATACTAATAGGTCACGATAATAATTTGACAATGTTAAACAACACCATATAGACTGATATTCTGTTAAAAAATATTTATGTAGGGATGACTTCTAGTGATGGTGCTAGAGCAAATTGTAAGGATCTAGATTTGCTTAAATTTTTTATAGATTTGTGTCTGCAAGAATCATCTGATAAAGAAAGAAATTGAGGTAGCCTGAAAAAATAATCTTGGGATTATATGAGGGTAGCTTTAAAGGAGCAAAAAAATGTTGACTTCTCCTAGAAACAATTGAAGAATCAGTGGGAATATCTAAGAACAAAATATGGAATATGGTCAAAAATAATATCAAAAATTAGAAATGGTTACGATCCAGAAACAAATACTATAAATTGGAGTTCAATAGAATAGGAAGAGTATATAAAGGTATTACTTTATTCATTGTTAATTATTCTTATAGAACTATAACACAAATAATTCTTGAGTTTTTTTATATTTTTATGTCATAGGCTAATCCAGATGCAAAGCAATTTCGTTATAATGGACTACAGTATGCAAATGAGTTAAAAGTTTTGTTTGATGGTTTTAGAGCAACTGAACAAAATTCATAGGGTCCATCGAAGGAAGGGTTGCCAACGGATATGGTCATCTCACAGTCACAAACACTGATTAATCTTGACGTTGAATTTGTCGAGATACCTTCTTCACCAAAGGATATGACAAAACAAGACAATAAACGTCAAAAGAAAAGTAAACATAGTGACCTTGATGAACAACTATTTGAAGCTCTTATGACATTACAAAATGCCGACGGACCAAGTATAGAAAAATGCAATTGTATTTGGATGAGATGCAACTTTTTGAAATGAGTGATCCATTGTATTCTATTGCGTGTAGTGCTTTTTGTGAGAGTAAAGCACATAGAGAGTAGTGAATGTTTTTACGTCAAAAACTAGAAGTAGTTAGAAAGACGTGGATAGAAATGAATGGCAAGAAACTAAAGTTGCTTTGAATTTTAGGAATTACTAGAAGTTATGAGTATTATTTTTATAGGAAGAATTTATGACTATTTTGAATGTGAAAGATTGTTTAAATTTATTTGTTTTATAATTTTTGCTTAAGTATGTTATTGTTGAAATTATCTGTTGTGGTTTTTGAATGTTAATTATATTGGAAGCTAACATACATAGTTAAATTGTCTTAGATTAGACTAATTAAATTTTATTCATATTGTCCAACAACATGTTGTCTAAAAAACAGAGGCGTGCACTGAAGGTTGTTGTAACTTCTTTGATATTCAAAATATTGAGGAAAACTGTGTTGCACGGAGACCAGACACTGATGGTTTGCTTCGTGGGTTTGGATATTTAAATGAAATATTGATGGAAATCCAAATCGTTGTCAAGAGATGTTAAGGATGAAAAAAAGAAACTTTTATAAGTTTATGTGGTCATTTTAGAAATAGAGGGTGACTTGAAGATAATCATTATGTATCCATAGAAGAGAAGATGTCAATGTTTCTCATAACATTGAGTCATAACATACAAAATTGTTTTGTGAAACGAAAATTCAATCATTCAACACAAACAATACATAAATACTTCCATGAAGTATTATATGTTATGCTCCATTTTTCAAAAGAGATGATTGTCCTAACAATTACGAATTCAGTTAATCACATAAGTCATCACCATCGGCTCAGAGGAATATTTAAGGTATTTTTTTGTTTTATTTTAACTTCATAGGATATATAATGATTTACAGCTTTTTGCGGTGAGTGTAGTTGATGGAACTCTTATTTCTGTTGTTATACCATCAGACGAACAAGTTCCATATAGAGGAAGAGACAAAGGAGAATGTTTTCAAAATGTACTTGCTTTATGTGATTTTGACCTTGTGTTCACATTTGTCTGGGCAGGTTGGGAAGGGGTAGCACATGACTCAAGAGTTCTAAAAGAAACTATTAGTGATTTAGCTAATAATTTTTTAATTCTTCCTCTAGGTTAGATGAAAATATTTAAATAATGTTACAAAATATTTATGTACATAATTTATTTTATATTATTTGTATAGATAAATACTTTTTATGCGATGCGGCATATACACATACACGTGGATTTATGTCACCCTATCGTAATATGCGATATTGGTTGTCTGATTTTCAAAATCTTTATCCAAGAACAAAAGAAGAGATATTCAACCAAGCATATGCTAAGTTAAGAAATGTAACTGAACGTGCTTTTATAGTATTGAAAACTCGTTTTCCGATACTAAAAAAGATGTCATCATATTCTAAAAACCTTACTGAGGTTTGGAATAACTTGATTTTACTAGAAGAGATGACAAGACCATTGTGTTTGACAATCTCTAGGAATGCATAAAGGTGCTTCCAGTGTTCTTCTATAGATCTAGAGAAGATGAGGACATCATCTATATAGACTATAAAAAAATGACTAATGCAATTAAAAATTTCATTCATTTTATTTTGGAATACATTAGGTGCATTTTTCAGTCCGAAGGGCATTACATTTCATTCATAATGACCAAAAGGAGTTGTAAATGCAGTTTTAAATCTATCTTCTAGGAATATCATGACCTGCCAGAAGCCACTTTTCATATCAAATTTAGAAAATATTGTTACATTACTAAATCCTTTGATTAAATCCTGTTTATTTGGAATTGGGTACCTGATCCATTCCAATACAGAATTTAAAGCCTTGTAATTAATTACTAATCTTGGTGTGCCTCTTTCTAATTCTGTATTTTTGATGACATAGAAAGATGGGCAAGACCAAGGAGATTTACTTTTCCGAATGATACCACTTTTAAGTAATTCAGAAATCTCTTTTTTGCAGATTTTCATTACTTCATGGTTCATTTGGATGGGTCTGAATTTAGTTGGAATATGTTGTTCCTTAAATCCTTTAATATAAGGAAGCTTTACCATATGTTTCTTCTTATGCCAGAAAGCTGTAGGAAGGTTAGAACATACTTCTGATACAATATGAGAGAAGGGAAGGATAGTGTTTGCTGGCTTGTAATGTGTTTTGCCGGAGTAAAAGCTTGCTTTGCTAATGAAGACTGACGTCCTTATATAGGAGGAGAAAGCCTTCGGAGGGAATCTTGGCATGATTACCCTTTGATGCTTTTACTAAGGTAAAATATTTTTCACTTTAACTTTCAGTGAAAAAGTAAGAGTGAAATGCCTTTTACTTAAGTAAATTTTGACTAATGCAAGTGTGGACCCCTGCTGTTGGCTGAAGAATCTGTTTTCGGTGGAAAGACAGATTGGATGCTAATGGGCGACTGCTTTATTGGAGAAAGAACCTGACTTTACTATATGATATAATATCATTACAAGTGACAATCAGTTGTTCTCTCTTTCGAGAGTAATGATTGAAGCTATCACATGTAATGATAAAAATCATGGGGTAGTGATGTCAGTTAAGTCAGCATATCCTGCAAAAAGATCCTGGCTATCTTGAAATGGATCCAAGGATGGGGTGACTGAAGCTTGAGAGGATACAGACGAACTACTTTCACTAGCTGCTTGTTGAAGAAGCTTCTATGCCAATTCAATGAGTGCAGTAGACTTCTTCTTGGATTGTTTACTGGAATCCTTGGAGGAGGATTTTTTCCGCTTTACTATGGATGGTTGTGCCAATGATTCTGCTGGGGCAGAGATCTTAAGCGGTGACATAAACTGTTTAATTGGATTTACTGGAGTATGACTGGATGTTCCTTAAACCATGACTGGAGTAGGAACCTTTACTGGGAACTCCTGATGTACCTGTTTAATAATGCGTTAACGCTGGAACTTGGGCCACCATTTGACGCGAAACTGACGAATAACATATCCTGCTGCAATATCCCATTTCTGATTGCATATCCATGGGACTTTATATTTTTTCATAAAAATTAAAAGACTCGAAAAAGTAGACTCTTGTTTACTAGGTTTATAAGCATATAAGAAATAAGTCACCTGATCTTGGAGATCAAGTGGAAGGATTTCAAGCATGGGGCCGTGAACTTGCCACCACTGTAAAAACCAACAAGGAAGCTGGCTTTTGAAATCCTTACAAAACTAGATGAACCAGGAGTGAGTCAATGACTCATCCTAATAGAGGATAAGTTTATACCATGATTCTTTGTAATCATAGTAACTAAACTTCTTGTTATGGTATGGTAGATCTTTGAGTAAAGAAGGGTGAGATCCCCATTCTTTTAAAGACATAATATTTAATATATATAAACCATAACAAATAATTTTACTAGGATCTTTACTGTCTTGGATTTCTTTAATGAAAATGGACTTAGTAAAGAAAAGGATATCCTGATAAAACTAGAAAGTCTTTTCATGGTCATGTGAGACAAAGGTTCATCTAGGCTCAAGATAGGCATTGACTAGGTCAATGGGATTACTGAGGTAAGCATGAGTTGGTTCAATAGGGAATATGTAGTGGGCCGAAGGCTTATCAACATAATCCGTCTTTTTGTAATTAGGCTGGAACTTATATCCCTGGTATGGGTTAACCAGTTGGCTAGGTCTGGCTGAGGATATGAGTTGGACCATATGTGGGCTAGATGAATTGGTTGGGCCTTGTTGGGCCATTTGGAGAAAGGTACTGAGGTTTACTAAAGTAGACTGGACTACTGGTTTTACTGGGTTACCAAGAGGTTGGTAATGGTTGGCTATAGCAATTTTGTTGACTGGCTAGGCAACTGACTTGGTTTAGGATTTGGGCTAGGTAAGACTAATTATTTTTTAGTATCCCTCCCGGCTTTGGAAGAGGTACTAGGTTTACTGTTTTTCCTGTCTGCCATGAGGTTCCTGCATAAATTCACAGGTTAAGAAATCAGAGATGCAGTTATTACTGCCTTTAATATATTCGATATCAAAATCGAAAATACTCAAAATAGATTGTCATCTGACAAAAATTTGCTTACTAGCAATGTTTTGTACATCTTTTTCCAAAACATATTTTGTTGATTTACAATCAACTCTTACTAGGAATTTCTAATTTAATATATCATCCTGAAATTTTAAGATACACAGGACAATAGCTAAAATTTCTTTTTTAATGATACTATAATTTTCTTGTGCCTGATTCCAGATACTAGAGTGGAAATGAACAATTTGCTCTGGGAATTCTGGAGTGAGCTTTTGGAGTAGGACACTGCCGTAGCCAATGTTGGAGGCATCAGTTTGGATGATTTTGAAGGAATCAACCGAAGGAATACCAAGACAAGACAAAGTCTTGATATACTGTTTTACTTGTTGCACAATAGAGGTGTGCACTAGAGACCAAGGAGTAGGACTTTCTTTGAGACGGTCATATAAAGGTTTGACGATTTTTCTAAGATCCTGATAGAAGTCAGAAACATAATTTAGGGAACCTTTGTAACTGAGTTTTATCGGTTATCTCTTTAGGAAACTTATCTCAAACTGGATAGATCTACTGATGGGAACGATAGTTGACTGTTGGATATTATATCCAAAAAACCTGACTGAGGTTTGAAATAATTTGATTTTACTAGCAGAGATGACAAGACCATTGTGTTTGACAATCTCTAGAAATGCATGGAGATATTTCCAATGTTCTTCTATAGATCTGGAGAAGATGAGGATATCATCTATATAGACTATAGAAAAATGACTAATGAAATTAAAAATTTTATTCATTATATTTTCAAATTCACTAGGTGCATTTTTCAATCCAAAGGACATTATATTCCATTCATAATAACCAAAGGGAGTTGTAAATGCAGTTTTATATCTATCTTCTGCATAGATTTGGATCTGCCAGTAACCACTTTTCAAATCAAATTTTGAAAAGATTATTGAGTTACTAAGTCTTTTAATTAAATCCTACTTGTTTGAAATTGGGTACCTGATCCATTCCAATGCAGAATTTAAAGGTTTGTAATTAATTGGTAATCTTGGTACGCCTCTTTCTAATTCTGTATTTTTGATGATATAGAAAGCTGGGCAGGACCAAGGAGATTTACTATTCCTAATGATATCATTCTTGAGTAATTCATAAATCTCTTTCTTGCAAATTTCTATTATTTCATGGCTCATTTGAATGGGTCTGAATTTAGTTGGAATATTTTATTCCTTAAATCCTTTAATATAAGTAAGTTTTATCATATGTTTCTTCCTATGCCAGAAAGCTGTAGGAAGGTTAGAACATACTTCTGCTTCAAGTTTTAGTGTGAAATGATCAATCTTCTCAATTAAGATTGGATTGGTTAACTGCTCTTTAACTCTTTGGTGATTAATTTCTTCTTTGAGAAATTTCACTTGTTTAGTTTTTTGGTTAATTAAATTAAGATACTTAGAGATTGAATGATCCTTAAGTTGTCTTAATTTCTTTACTTCTGATTTTGTTACAAACTTAAAAGTTACTGATTGACCAAGTGGTTTCGTAGTTACACCATTTGTATCTGTTGTAAAAGGATACAATAAGTATATAAAGGGTAAACCAAGGATAACATCATCGGTCATATCTTTTACTAAGATAAATGATGTTTTAAAACATAAATTATCTTGATCGATATGCACATTTGGCAGTTTATATTTAACATTCATTTTACTACTATTTGCTGAACGAAGTCTTTCAATGGTTTTTTGATAGTACTTAGTTGGAATAATGTCTTCCTGGATACAATTTACATCTACACCAGTGTCAATTAAGGCAATGATTTCTAATTCAAAAGCATTATCAATGATGATTTTACTTTAGAGTGCCATTTTTGGAAATTAATTTTATTAACTAGATTGATCCTATGACCATCATTAGCCTGGGAACATCCATTGTGAGATGACAGGTTCGTTACACCCAAAGGATCCACTAGAGAGGTGGAGGTTATGGGTATCCCATGTAAGTCTGTTTCATCCTGAGATTCTGTCTTAGATTGTTCATTAACTAGTGGCTCTTTTTTAGGATTAAATTCATTTGTGTCGCTAAGACTATTGTTGTTAAAAGACTTAAGACTTCTGCAAGTTTTTTGTCTTGAACTTTTAAATCTTTTATTTCAGATTTTAATTTATTAACTTCTTGCTGAAGATCTTGTAAGGTGACTTCTTTCTTTTTCTCCTTACTTAATCTTTCCATTGTTGTGTTAGTACTAATTAACTATTTTTGATTAAAAGATTGTTTGGTGTCTTTTTTAGCAAACAAATCTCTTAATTTTTTGATATATTTGACTTTTAGGTCTAGGTCTTCAACTTTACTAATTAGGTTAATGAGGACATGTTCTTCCTCATTATGTTTGGTTATGACCTTAACTGTTTTACAACAACTATCTTTGCAACCTAATTTGATTTTAGGTTCATTAGGGTTACTAGAGGTTGACTGATAGTCAGAAAAACTTTCAGAACTGTTTGATTCTTCTGAACTTTCTTCACTGTGAGTAAGATTCTTTAACCTAAAAATGTTGAGAATTTCTTCTTCATCTTTTTGGGTTAGATTCAATCTTTTGACTTGTTTTTTAATTGGACAATCTGGGCATTTATGGCCTTTTTACAGGCCGTTAAAAAAGAAATTTTAGCTATTGTCCTGTGTATTCTAAAATTCCAGGATGATATACTAAACCAGAAATTCCTAGTCAGAGTTGACTGCAAATCAACAAAGTATGTTTTAAAAAATGACGTACAAAACATTGCTAGTAAGCAGATTTTTGCCAGATGACAATCTATTTTAAGTATTTTCGATTTTGACATCGAGTATATTAAGGGCAGTAATAACTGCATCCCTGATTTCCTAACCCATGAATTTTTGCAGGAACCTCATGGCAGACAGGAAACACACTAACCCTAGTACCTCTTTCAAAGCCGGGAGGGATACTGGAAAACAAAAACTTAGTCAAATATTTGCCCAAAAAAAGGAAAACCTTGACAAACAGTTAGCCTTGTCAAACCCACTAGTCTTGACAAGCCCAAAACCCTAGTCATCAGCTATTCAATTACCAATAGATTTCAACCTCTTGGTAATCCTAACCCTACAAACCTAGTAGCCAGATCAATCATAGTTCAACCTAGTACTTTCCTCCAAATGGCCCAGCAGGCCCCAAAACCTATTTCATCAGATCAACCTGTCACTTCTAGCCAACTTGTTAACCCGTATTCTCAACAACAACAACAACCACAGTTAGCCCACAAAGGCCCAAAGGTTGATTACATCAAATCCTATACCCAGAATGTATTTGCCATCGAACCAGTCCATCCTCACCTAAGCAACCCAAAGGACCATGTCGATGCATACATTGAACCAGGATGGACCTTACTTCTATCAAGATATATTATTCTTTACTCAGTCCATTTTTGTCAAGCCCATACCTGATAAGAATGATCTGAGTAAAGTCATTTATCACTCTTTAAATATTTTAAAGATTATTTCTCTTAAAGATTGGGGATCTCATCCTTCTTTACTCAGAGATCTTCCTTATCACATTAGAAAGTTTAATTACTATGATTACAAGGAATCATGATTTAAACTTATCCTCTATCAAGGTGATTCTTTAAATCACTCATAGTTCATACAATTCCATAAAGATTTCAAGAGTCAGATTCCATCCTAGTTTCTAAAGTGGTGGTTTATTCATGGCCTCATTCATGAAATCATTCTAGATGATCTTCAAGATCATAACATAGCTTTCTCCTCTGTTTATAGACCTAGTAAACATAAGAGTCAGTTTCCTATTTTACTAACATTTATTTGCAGGTACAAAGTCCCATGGATATATAAATAGAAATGGAAAATTATTGGCTTCAATGTCGCCAGACAATTTTATGTCAAAGGGTGGCCTAGGTTCCAGCAAGGACCAATTATTAACAGAGTTAAACAGGAGTTCCTAGTCAAGATTTCAACCCCAGCAGTGGTCCCAGTAACCTTAACTCCTGCCACTCCATCTAAGCAGGTCATGCCTTCTCTCAGGATTTCTACTCCAGAAGAGCACAAGAAGTCCGTTACAGAAGAATCTAAGCAAAGAAGTCCTCCTCTAAGGACTCCAGTAAGCAATCCAAGAAGAAGTCTACTGCCCTTATTGAGTTAGCACAAAATTTCTTCAACAAGCAGCTAGTGAGAGCAGTTCTTCTACATCCTCCCAAGCATCAGTCACACCCTCATTGGATCCGTTCCAAGATAGTCAAGATCATTTTACAGGATATGATGATCTGGTAGATATATCTACCCCATAATGATACTTGTCCATATGTGTGATAGCTTCAATCACTACTTTCTTCATTAAAGAAAGAAAAGTTGTCTATTATATATATTGATAAGAAATCATTTGGTACAACGACTCATTCCCCTAGCAAAGCAGCCATCAACAACTTGTCAGATCTGCTTTCCACTGAAAGTAGATTCCTTCAGACAATAGCAAGACCCACTTGCATTGAAAGTCAGCATTCACTCTGGTAAAAGTAATTCACTTCCACTTTCCCATCAAAGGCTAAAGTGAAAATATTTTACCCAGGTAAAAGCATCCACAGAAGACAAAGAAGCAATCATTCCAAAGATTCCTTTTGAACTCCTTACATCTGTTTAAGGACTTCAATCTTCAATATCTCCTCAAGCTTTAACACCCGAAAGCTCTCATAAGCCTTCCTCTAAACACAAAGCTCACAATCCCTATACTCTATCCTTATATTTTAAAAGAGCCTTTCATAATGATGCAAATGAAGCGCCTCTTCCTATCCACTCTCTACAGCCACTGGCCCAGTAGTGCTAGTGTTATAAGTATTTTATTTCTGCTATTGTAATTTATATTTTGTTCAAATAAACAAAATTTTTATAATTCATCACCAGTCTATATCTACAGCTTGTGTTTCTCCCAATACTCACATGTCTTTCCGCACTTGTTATATTGTGGTATCAAAGCCATTTGACGGTCTGGATAGCTATCCATGCAGTTATATTTGAGTTATCTTACTTGTTTTAAATCTCTTTCATTTTAATTTAATAAATATGTGTTTAGTTTGGTCTACCCTTGTCACCCAACCTTTGTCAGCTCAAGAGGGAGTGTCTCCTGGTGAGGCAGTTTAGGAAAAAACAGAGACGTATCATGAGAGCATGTATGTTAAGGGGTATGCACAATGGAGTCAAACCTAAACATTAATTTACACAATTGAAAAATTAGATTTAATAATGAATAAATTATTTAGATCTAACTCTATGACTAGCTCATCTAGTTCTTCATTTAGTACTATACCTAATATAGTAAAAGAGGAAGAAGAAGAACACCATGAGTCACAAGTTGACTGGAGTGGATGGAATATCCCAAAGGTATCCCATCGCCACATCTACGAAACGAGTTGGATTCCAAAAGCATTCAATTCAGAACTCCAAGTAAAAATAATTGAACAAGTTTATGCCCTTAGTAAAGAGGAAGAAACTTGCTAGGTAATTAGTAAAGAAGCCTTAAAGAAACATAGGGAAAAATGTTTTAATTTTATTCAATTAGGTTTGGTTCAAGTAGCAATTAAACCTTTAATGTCACCTGGTAAAGATGCAGCAACTTTATTAACCCTAAGAGATGCTAGGTTTTTGGAATACGAACCAAGCATTTTAGGAATAATGGAGACTGGTCTCCATAACGGACCAGTTTATTTTAACTGCTTTCCAGACTTTAGCCTAAGTCTTAATTGTAAGAATACACCAATGGCTTTAACCTTAGGCATAAAACTCTCTGGCCAAATCACTAAATTGGTAAAAGAGACCCAATCCCTAGTACTTATTTATTGAATTTACTACAAATGCATGACCACAAACCTGAATGTACATGCATTAAAGAAACATCTTAAAGATAAAACTGTGCTTATTCAAGCCAGTACTAGTGATTCTAACATCCAAGTCCCAAAAAGACTTGAATGGAAGAATGTTCAACTTCCAGATTTATGGACAGTTGAAAATAAAAATTATAATAAGGATAGTGAAAACACTATCGCTAACCTTGAAAACATCCAACAGTTATCTGATGGATTAGTAAGAATCTCCTTTGATTCTGCCTTAACCTTGTGGTCGTGGGTTTGTGCCCCACGGTGGGCGCCAAAAGATAGTAAAGAAGATATTAAATGTTACAACTGGACAATCTGGGCTTTTATGGCCTTTTTTTGCTACAGTTGTAACATTTAATATTTTTTTTACTATCTTTTTCCCCGGATTCTTTCTTATAAGTTTTACGTTTATAAGGTTTTCTGGATTTTTTACTAGATTCGTCATAGTATGTGGGTTTACTAAAATTCTATTTATTATGTTTGTAGTGACTTTTACTAGACTCTCCAAAGCAAATTGTTTGTTTCTACTATGGTATCTGGAATAAGGCGCAAGCAAATTATAGTACAATTAAAAAAAAATTTTAGTTATTGTCCTGTGTATCTCAAAATTCCAGGATGATATACTAAACTAGAAATTCCTAGTCAGAGTTGACTGCAAATCAACAAAGTATGTTTTAGAAAATGACATACAAAACATTGCTAGTAAGTAGATTTTTGCCAGATGATAATCTATTTTAAGGATTTTCGATTTTGACATCGAGTATATTAAGGGCAGTAATAACTGCATCCCTGATTTTCTAACTCGTGAATTTCTGCAGGAACCTCATGGCGAACAAGAAACACACTAACCCTAGTACCTCTTCCAAAGCCGGGAGGGATATTGGAAAACAAAAACTTAGTCAAATATTTGCCCAGGAAAAGGAAAACCTTGACAAACAATTAGCCTTACCAAGCCCACTAGTCTTGACAAGCTCAAAACCCCAGTCATCAGCTATTCAAATTACCAATAGATTCCAACTTCTTGGTAATCCTAACCTTACAAGGCCAGTAGCTAGATCAACCATAGTTCAACCTAGTACTTTCCTCCAAATGGCCTAGTAGGCCCCAAAACCTATTTCATCAAGTCAACCTGGCACTTCTAGCCAACTTGTTGACTTGTATTCTCAACAACAACAACAACCACAGTTAGCCCACAAAGGCCCAAAGGTTAATTACATCAAAGCCTATACCCCAAAATGTATTTGACATCAAACCAGTTCATGCTCACCTAAGCAACCCAAAGGACCATGTCAATGCATACATTGAACCAGGATGGACCTTTATTCTATCTGATCCTAAGAAGACATTCAATTTCTATCAGGATATATTATTCTTTACTCAGTCCATTTTTGTCAAGCCCATACCTGATAAGAATGATCCGAGTAAAGTCATTTATCACTCTATAAATATTTTAAAGATTATTTCTCTTAAAGATTGAGGATCTCATCCTTCTTTACTCAGAAATCGTCCTTATCACATTAGAAAGTTTAATTACTATGATTGCAAGGAATCATGGTTTAAACTTATCCTTTATCAGGGTGATTCTTTAAATCACTCATGGTTCATACAATTCCATAAAAATTTCAAGAGCCAGATTCCATCCTAGTTCCCACAGTGGTGGTTTATTCATGGCCCTATTCATGAAATTATTCTAGTTGATCTTCAAGATCAGATCATAGCTTTCTCCTCTGTTTATAGACCTAGTAAACATGAGAGTCAGTTTCCTATTTTACTAACATTTATTTGCAGGTACAAAGTCCCATGGATATATAAATAGAAATGGAAAATTATTGGCTTCAATGTCGCCAGACAATTTTATGTCAAAGGGTGGCCTAGGTTCCAGCAAAGACCAATTATTAACTGAGTTAAACAGGAGTTCCCAGTCAAGGTTCCAACTCCAGCAGTGGTCCCAGCAACCTTAACTCCTGCCACTCTAGCTAAGCAGGTCATGCCTTCTCTTAGGATTTTCACTCCAAAAGAGCACAAGAAGTCCGTTACAAAAGAATCTAAGCAGAAGAAGTCCTCCTCTAAGGACTCCAGTAAGCAATCCAAGAAGAAGTCTACTGCCCTTATTGAGTTAGCACAAAATTTCTTCAATAAGCAGCTAGTGAGAGCAGTTCTTCTACATCCTCCCAAGCATCAGTCACACCCTCATTGGATTCGTTCCAAGATAGCCAGGATCCTTTTGCAGGATTTGATGATTTGGTAGATATATCTACCCCATAATGATACTTGTCCATATGTATGATAGCTTCAATCACTACTTTCTTCATTAAAGAAAGAAAAGTTGTCTATTACATATATTGATAAGAAATCATTTGATACAACGACTCTTTCCCCTAGCAAAGCAATCATCAACCACTTGTCAAATTTGCTTTCCACCGAAAATAGATTCCTTCAGACAACAGCAGGACCCACCTGCATCGAAAGTCAGCATTCACTCTGGTAAAAGTAATTCACTTCCACTTTTCCATCGAAAGGCTAAAGTGAAAATATTTTACCCAGGTAAAAGCATCCACATAAGACAAAGAAGCAATCATTCCAAAGATTCCTTTTGAACTCCTTACATCTATTTAAGGACTTCAATCTTCATTATCTCCTCAAGCTTTGACACCCGAAAGCTCTCATAAGTCTTCCTCTAAACACAAAGTTCACTATCCCTATACTCTATCCTTATATTGTAAAAGAGCCTTCATAATGATGCAAATGAAGAGCCTCTTTCTATCCACTCTCTACAGCCACTAGCTCAGTAGTGCTAGTGTTGTAAATATTTTATTTCTGCTATTGTAATTTATATTTTGTTCAAATAAACAAAATTTTTATAATTCATCACCAGTCTATATCTACAACTTGTGTTTCTCACAATACTCACATGTTTTTCCGCACTTGTTATATTGTGGTATCAAAGTCATTTGACGACCTGGATAGTTACCTATGCAGTTATATTCGAATTAT
Source organism: Ilex paraguariensis (assembly GCA_963454935.2). Classification (NCBI taxonomy): domain Eukaryota; kingdom Viridiplantae; phylum Streptophyta; class Magnoliopsida; order Aquifoliales; family Aquifoliaceae; genus Ilex; species Ilex paraguariensis. The sequence continues at coordinate 114,801 of CAUOFW020000878.1, forward strand.
CTTACTTATTTTAAATCTCTTTCATTTCAATTTAGTAAATCTATGTTTAGTTTGGTCTATCCTTGTCACCCAGCCTTTGTCAACTCAAGAGGGAGTGTCTCCTGGTGAGGCAGTTTAGGAAAAAACAGAGACGTATCATGAGAGCATGTATGTTAGGGGGTTTGCACAATGGAGTCAAACCTAAACATTAATTTACATAATTAAAAAATTAGATTTAATAATGAGTAGATTATTCAGATCTAACTCTATGGCTAACTCATCTAGTTCTTCATTTAGTACTATACCTAATATAGTAAAGGAGGAAGAAGAAGAACATCATGAGTCACAAGTTGACTGGAGTGGATGGAATATCCCAAAGGTATTCCATCGCCACATCTACAAAATGAGTTGGATTGAAAAAGCATTCGACTCAGAACTCCGAGTGAAAATAATTGAACAAGTTTATGCCCATAGTAAAGAGGAAGAAACTTGCCAGTTAATTAGTAAAGAAGCCCTAAAGAAACATAGAGAAAAAGGTTTTAATTTTATTCACTTAGTTTTAGTTCAAGTAGCAATTAAACCTTTAATGTCACCTGATAAAGATGCAACAACTCTATTAACCCTAAGAGATGCTAGGTTTTTAGAATATGAACCAACCATTTTAGGAATAATGGAGACTGGTCTCTATAATAGACCAGTTTATTTTAACTGTTTTCCAGACTTTACCCTAAGTCTTAGTTGTAAGAATACACTAATGTCTTTAACCTTAGGGATAAAACTTTCTAGACAAATTACCAAATTAGTAAAAGAAACCCAATCTCTAGTACTTATCTATAGGATTTACTACAAATGCATGACCACAAAACCTGAATGTACATGCATTAAAAAAGCATTTTAAAGATAAAACTGTGCTTATTCAAGCCAGTATTAGTGATTCTAACATCCAAGTCCCAAAAATGGTTGAATGGAAGAATGTTCAACTTCCAGAATCATGGACAGTTGAAAATGAAAATTATAATAAGGATAGTGACAACACTGCCGCTAACCTTGAAAACATCAAACCGTTATCTGATGGATTAGTAAGAATCTCCTTTGATTCTGCTAGATCTAGCAAATCCAACAGGTTATTTAGTAAGCCTATCCAAATTAATGAAGGAAGAAAATCTGATGTTTATTCTAGCATCTCCAGAAGAGATAAAGAATTAACATAAGAAATAGAAAGAAAATTTAAGCTAAAAGGAATTGATAATTTCACACCACAAATTAGTAGACCGCGCTACACTCCATATCAGAGTGTTCCACAAACCAGTCATAGAAACGAAGAGGAAGAAGATGATTTCACCCCTTTCACCAAAAGCCAGTGACTTACAAAGCACTGTCCTAGTAAATCACTAGTTAGTTATGATTAGGAAAGAAAATGGGTTATTCTTACCTAACATGATTAACCTAGGAAAAGACTTTAAATCTGTTGAGAGTGAATCTAAAAGACTAAAGTACTTTAAAAGATTCAATAGTAATCGACAAAAAGAAATAATGGCATAATGAGTTAATTTAATGCACAAAATAGAATTAGAAATTCTATTTTTTGATTATCTGGAAACCCATCACCCAGAAGTAAAAATAGTAAAAAAAAAAATAAGTGAAAAACAGAAAATTTCACCATAGCCTTTAGTCATCCCCTAGTGAAAACCATAATATTTAGCCATTTGGATAAAGAAATTATAGCCTCACCTTTTAAGATTCCCACCGATGAATCTCACAAAAAAGGTAATTGAGCAAAATAATTTCACTAACCAAAGTCTAATAACTACAGGTAAATAGCTTGATAAAATTGAGACTAAAATCGACGAAACAGCTTGATAAAATCGATACTAAAAAAGATGTCATCATATTCTTTTGCTGTACAAAAGAATATTGTAATTGCTAAGCATACACAATTTTATCCAATGAACTCGTATCACAGAAATTTTTTTGGACCAGTTTAGTGATGTCAATGCTACTTTATGACAATCCCTATCAAAATTTGCATATTTCAACTAGCTTGGAAGCTGGAGGAGGCAGGACACAAGCTGATCAAATTTTTATGCTCAATTTGCGTAAACAAATTGCTCAACAACTAAACTCTTCATTTGTATCATAATTGTAATTTTTAAAATTTATGACAATTGGTAGTTATAAGTAATTAATTTAACTTAAATTAATTTTATTATCATGTTTATTAAATATAAACTACAATATGATAATAGTGATTATGATTTATGTTATAAATTAAATTGATTTGATAAATTATTATTTTTATTAGATAAACTCATATTTTTTCAATATTTTTTCAATTATAGAACAGAAGGATAAAATTGAAAATTAATTTATTTTCTGACATCAATTTTATGTAATTTGATTTAACTCAATACTTAAATTTCAGTGAATATCAAACAGTCTACAAATTCAGCATTCAATTTTCAATTATTAATTTTCAAAATTTTCAGTTTTAACGAACACAATCTATTAATTGAATGAGAATAATTGATCAGTCAACAGATTAACCCTATCAGCCAATACTACGTGTCCGGTCAGAACAGAATCAAAAGCAAAATACATTTAGTCAACGGCACTGTAACCCTATCACACAATCCACAGTTGGCATTTTGCTGTAAGGAAACATACCCAACTAGTTAGCTCGCACTTTCTCTCTCATCATACTCTTTCGGAGGAAGCTCACCCAACCCTGTAATTATCTCTCTCCTTCGCCCCTGCCGCGCCCCCACACCTCCCTTCTCTCTGTCTTGGTCCCTCTGTTTCAATCCTGGCAGAACCATCAAGAATAAAGCCGTCCAGGTTATCTCTCTCTCTCTCTCTGCGTTCATGATTTTCGTGGCATTTTGTGGACAATATATCGTTTGTGGATTTGACTTCTGATCTGCTCATACACGTGTTTGTGTGGGCAGGTGTAGAATTGAGTGTGCAGATCTTGATCTGTGAAGACAGAGAAGATGAATAGATGCGGATCTCGGCAGAAGGTTTTGGGAGTCTGTAGAGAGATGAGGGGACAAACGATCTGTGCCTCCGATGGCGTCATTTGCCCTAAGCCTCGTCGACTTGGAGCCTTGAATCCCTCCATTAACGACCAGATCAGACAATCTAGGTGGCACATCAAGTAATTTCCTAGTCAACTTAATCGCATAATTTTTAATTTTTTTTTTTTTTAAATCTATTAATTTGGTTTTCTGATTTGAGTTTGAATTTGCTCTAGAAATATTTTTAATTTCATTTGCATCTTTGTTGCCTTTTATTCTTAATACAGTTATCTCTCTGAGGCTTACGACTCAAAAGCAGGGCCGGAAGTTCTCGACATCATTCTCCCTAAGGTACAGTTTCAATCTGCACAACAGTTTCTGTTAGAAAAATGTAAATATTTCTCCTCTAGGGACTATTTCACTGCTGAGAAAAGGTAGGTAAATGAAAAAAAAAAATAGATGGAAAAAGAAGAAAATGGAAATTTTTGAGATTTGGTTTTTATTCTTGCATTTTTCTTCTCACATTTGTTTGATACTCTAAGCAGGCAATGGAAGTTGATTAGATTTATTGAATAGACTGAGTTATGTCCTAGAGATTGCTTAAGTCGGTTAGGAGGAAATAGGATTATTTCCCAGAGGATTGAATTGAAAGAATAGTTTTCTTTGTGATTTTCTACAGGGAAGTTATGGTGCTGAGAAGTCCAATACTCAGGTGGCTTCATCGCCACCATTCTTTTGTGGGTCTCCACCAAGTAGGGCTTCAAACCCTGTGGTCCAAGATGCAGAGTTTGGCAATGACACATTCAATCTGTTACCATTGGCTCTCGAAGCATCGCCAACATCCTCAACATGTAAAAACGGAGGATGTGTTCGTGCAATATTAGGGCACAAGCCAGCCACAGTGAGAATTGAAGGGTTCAACTGCAGGGGCATCTCTGCTGTAGCTTAGAGTCTTGGACAAACTCCATTGTGCGACCCTCAAAAGCAGATGGAGAAACAAAGAGTTGGGGTGAGTTTTTAGGGGAGAGGAACTATTTAGTTTTGTATATAGATGTTGAAAATGGGTCATCATTTGCTAAGTTTTGTGTCAATTGACAAATATGTGTATGTAAATGTAAACGAGTTGATGAGAGAAGTTGATGCTAATGAAGCTGAAGAGAAGAGAAAATCCTCCTTTTTTTGTAGTAGTTTTTGGTGAGGCCGTGGGTAGCGTACCTGGTCTGGTGGTAGTATTGATTTTAGAGCAGAATTTTTGGTGACCGAGTTTCCCCCTTGTCCTTCATTGTAATTCTTGCCCGACGGCAAGGAGGAAATGGTGTTTCGAAGATTATTTTTTGTGTTTTTACGCGTGCTTCTATTCGTAATAACCCCGTATAGATTTTAGAAGCACGTGGTATTGAGTTTGTCAACTTTTGATACAAGTCATGTAACTCTCTGTTCAAATTCACTGAATGATGTTATAGCCACAATAATGTAATGTAACTCGTTGTCTATTGATTAATATTTTTTGCATATAGCTTTTTTGATCCATTATATTAATAGGGTTTTTTGTCAAAATGCTATCCAAAGAGGTGGTCTTTTCAGCATAATTTTTATGGATTTTTTTAATAGTAGATAATGGGTCAATAAGTCTAGACGTGATCTCAATGAGTCATTACGAACTAGTGTAAAAAGACAATAAAGACCCCAAATTATACTTAGATCCTAAAAGTCCTAATGAAGATCTTTAAGATCCTAACGCAAATGTTTCATACACACGTATCTTTCTTCACGTGAATTTCTCTCTCCTCCCCCACGTTTTGTCTATCTCCACACAGATCTCTCCGGCTTCACAAAAACTTCTCTCATACGGGTATAGATATACACACATACAAACATAGCAACCTTCTATATATGCGGCAATAGAAGATTATTATATATATAAACACATATATTTATATATTCGTATATACAGTGGCTGCTATATTGCAATAAAAAATTGTTGAATACATGTTTGATGTATTTTCAGATTACGATCGTGCCAAAATTTGATTGAATTTATAATTTAAATGCTTATGATCTTATCTATTTGAATCGGTTTGACATTTTAAAATTGTGATTGTTCAAATGATTATAACAAAACGTGTTCAGAGGAGAGCGCCTGAACTCGGGTTCACTTGCTTTTCCTGTAATTTGGGCCGCTTCAGTTCTACGAACCTTGTGTACAGAGATCACCAAATTCATGTGGTAAATCTTTCTTTTTTTCCTTTCTTCTAGTCAAAATTTCAGTGCCACTAGTCAACTCCAAACCAACAGTACTACATTTACCCAGTCAGCCAATTGATCAAGGTGGTAGAACGAAAGGTTGATTGGGTTCCAGTAAAGACAATAAACTTGAGTGGTTAGTCAGGTACAACACCAACACCAACAAGCTCAAAATTTCAATTTCATTTCCACCCAAAGAATCAAAACACTTTGATTTTGATGAAAACCAAAACAAAACAGTTAAACAACACACGCTCAATTCGTCTATTTTTTTTTTTTTTACTTGGTTTTTATTCTGTTTTGGAAATATTTTTGAAAAAATTTCCATTTCAAACTACCCGAAACTAAACACCAGAACAAAATTCTTGATCCTTGAACATCAGTTTGGCCTTGCATGATGTGTGATCAGAAAATGATTATCACAAGGTGATTTCAAGAAGACATATAAATGTACAGCCTCTACAATTTGCATTTAACCTTGAGCAAAAAAAAAATTACAATTTGCAATTAACACCCAAGAATACAAAATTGCCTGCTATTGGATCCCGACAGGACCAAAATTTGGAATGTTACTGCATCTAAATTTCACTTTTACTATGTTTCTATTCTATTTCTATTTCTAAAATATTTCAAAAATACTTCTATTTCTGTGCTACCCAAAACAAAACATTAAAACGAAATTTTAACACCAGTTTGGTGTAGCATGATGTCCCCCCAGAGAGTGCATATCTACAATGTGTGAATTAACACCAAAGAATACAAAAGTGCCTGCTGTAGGCTCTAGACAGAGACTCAGTCAAAAAATAGTAGATAGGTAAGGAACCTATGCAGAGTTGAAGAAAATGTAAAACTCTGGTGGTACAAAATCAGTGGACCAATATACACTAAGAGTACTGCTGTTTCTTCCATCTATTGCTACCTTTTTGGAGGCCTGTTTGATATATTACTTCCACTAACTGATTTTTGCAAACCTGAAAACAAATGAAGGAGACGAGAGTTAAATGGCACACGGACAGAATTGCTGAGGACCATTCCTTGGGAAAGCACTAATTTTGCATACCTGTTGAGTCCTTTAACAATTCCTTTGGTGAGTTTGGTTGGGGCCGAGGAATTTTAGCTGGTGACTTAGACCTGCACTAGGAAAAAAAAATTCGTGATGCAAAATGGTTGACAATTCATTTAGATTCACAACCGCAAAAGTTAGCTTGCTTCCTCAACTACTAGTAAAAAGTGGCGTACTCTTTCTTAATAAAATAGAACTGGAGAAAAAAAGGATGTTCAGATCAGCTGCACAAACTCAGTTTAATTGTGCTACCCAACAGGGGAGAAAAAGTAAAAGGAACAAGTAGATGTTAAAGATATTTTATACCTAATACTAACCATTAACAGAGCTCCAGAATTAACAAATGTTCACAATTCTCCTTTTTTTGGGCAGTGCGTACTTGACATATATGGAAAAAAGGACAAAACTTTAAAAATAGTAAATTGAAAAATATATATATATATACATGAAAATACAGCCAATAGACAAGTATCACTAAACAAAAGTTGTTATAAAAGCATAGGCAATCAAATCAACACGAACCCAACGTATATCCATGTCCTTCCAGTCGCTGGAATTTCACTAGTGTAATTTTCAGCAGACGTAACAAATGACAAGAAAAATAAGATGAAACCATGCTGCCATATGTTTTTGGAAGCATTTCACCCAAGCATGTGCAATGAGTAAGGGTCAAAATTTTGTTGTGGAGCATTGTTTCTGTGACATAAGAAACAAAAATGTTTAGGAAATGGGCAGAACCAAAATGCAAATGGAGAAAAAAATTGGAAATTTGTTTCCGAAACATTGTTTGAACTATACTAAATCATCTTGAAATATCTCAAAAATTCCCAACACCTCAAACCATACAAGTTTCAACAGTATTATAGTCTTTCTCTTGTAATAGGGTTTTATATATAGTGTCTCTTGTACCTGCCTAGTTATTTCTTAATTTTACAAAACCTTGGTGTAGTAGTTTTCTTTTCTCTCTTACTCTTTTTCGTATGTATTTTCTTCTTTGCAAGTTTACATGGTATCAAAGCAAGGTTCTCATTAGTCATTATTCTTTGGATTTGCAATCATTTAGCCTGAACAGGGTCGTGAACAATAACAGTGCATGAACAGTTCTCTCCTATACACATCTCTCGTCTTTATGTGGTTTTGACTATTATTTTGATGTTAGGGTTTCATTTGTTGGTTGAAGAAGACTAGTGTCTGCTATTGTTTTACTTTCTTTAAAGTTTTTAAAATTACAGAGAAGACCCTAAATTTTCAGAAACTATAGAAATTTTAGAATCAGTCCAGCAAATTGCACAAATTGCATATTCTACCCGAGGAAAATGCAGAAGTTGTAGATTCTGCCCAAGCAAAATGCGGAAATTGTAGATTCTGCTTAGAAAAGTGCAAAAAAATTACAAATTTTACCCCAAAACATTGCATAAATTACAAATTCAGCTACTTCTATCCTTGTTTAAGGTTTTGAAAAATTAAGGTTTGGAGTTGAAGCAAGAGTTTTGGAAGGAAGGAAAGAAGAGTTTTTAGAACTTGCACTATGAAAAATAGAAGTAATGTTGTATCTGCTTTGTCTCCTATTGGTTTATCTTTATCAACACCTTTAGGTATATCTCACTCTACTTGGGTCTTTGATTCAGATGATTCAAATCATATGACCAATGATCCATCTTTGTTTCCTTCTAACTCATCTCCTTCTCCCCTAATACTGTTCTAATGGTCAACGGGACTTCCATGTTGGTGGTAGGGGTTGGATCTATTATCACTTCTCTTCTCTCTCATTTGATGTTTACTGTATCCTACAATTATTTTGATTGTGACAAGCCGTAGGGTTGGAGGATTATATGTGCTGAAAAAATTACATGTCCCAGCTGTGACTACTTCTTCGATTGATATGTCTTCCTTTCATTTGAACCCCAAGTCTTCTGTATTTTATTTATGGCATTCTTGTCTTGAACATATTCCTAGTTCTCGTTTGAGGTTTATAGTTTCTACTAATGCTTTAGAAAATTTAATTAGCCATGATATTTCTAATTGTAGTGGATGTAAACTTGCCAAATTCACAAATTTATCTTTTAAGAACAATTCCACTTCTTCTACTTCTTTCGACCTTGTGCATTCCGATGTGTGGGGTCCTGCCCCCATTGCAACCAAAGGGGGTTCTTGTTACTATGTTTCTTGTATTGATAATTATACTCAATATTGTTGGATTTATCTCATGAAGCAGCGATCTGAATTTTTCTCTACCTTTGCTGCTTTTCGTGTCATGGTTCACACACAATATTCTATAATAATTAAATGTTTTCCATGTGATTTGAGTGGGGAATACAAATATACTGATTTTCTTAATTTATTGAAATCTGAAGGAACTATTCAACAGTTCTCTTGTGCAGACACTCCTGAACAAAATGGTGTGACTGAGTGATAAAGCACCGCACATTACGGAGACAGTTTGTTCATTACTTTTCTCTGCATTTGTTCCTAGCTCTTTTTGGAGAGAGGCAATTCTCACATGTGTTCATCTAATTAACCGAATTCTTTCTATTATTACTTCGACTATTTCCCCTTTTAAAAGTTTATATGGTAAACCTCCTGACTACTTCTCATTGTGTGTTTAGTTGTCCTTGTTTTGTTCTTCTTTCTAAATCTGAACAAAATAAGTTATATGCTCGTTCTACTGTGTGTTTTTCTTAATAATGGTGCGGGACAAAAAGGTTATCGTTGTTATGATAGTTTGTATCTAGACATGTTGTCTTCCTTGAGGAGTTCCACTTATGGGATTTTTGGTTGGAGAGGAAGACCCATACCTCAATGAGTTTGATCCAGGCTTGTCACCATTGACATTGTGATACACATTTTTGAGATCTTTAAGGAGTTGCAACCTCTCAATCTCCTCATCTTTCTTTGCAATTGTGTCTTTCAGAGAGGCCACCTGCAAGACTAACAATAATTAGAAGGCAATATACTCTTTTTTTGAAGCAAAACAACTACAATATTTTCACAATTCACATGCACATGATATGTAACTTAGATTCTGAATGACTAAATGAGCAAGCATGTAGAATGAATTCTCCTTGAAAATGTTTGGGAAAAAAAACTTGTGTAACCACCTCTTCTTGGTTGCATATGTAGGTAAACATAAATAGGCACAAGAGAGAATACAATGGAAGTGTGCACAAATCCAGAGATGGACAATAATCAAAAAAGATGGATGGTGCATGCATCACCAAACAACAAAATAGTGTTTGATGTGAGAGTACAACTAGGTTCAAAGGCTTTCAAGAGCATTCTAGGAACTACTAGCATGCTCGAAAAAAGACCCAAAGTCTTGCAAACAATAACATTCTACACAGAAAAAAAGCTCAAAGTTCAAGCAGGTTTTTCAATAATCATATATGGATATATATATTCACACATACCTTAATGATCCACATCTCAGTCAAGAATATGATTTTTCGCATTTATCAATTAACTATAATGCATAACTATCAATTAACTCTATTTGTGACATAACCTTGATTACAAACAGAGTTTTCAGATATCCATAATTTCAATTCTCTAACTTATTATAATGAAAAGAAAAGTTGTTTGATCATTCATTATCAACATAAATAAACGAAAGTCAACAAGAAAGTATTTCAGAATTTTTATGCCCCAACCCAAATTCCAACAATTTTGTTGTTTCCTAATGACAACTTCTTTCTTTTTTTCTTTTTTTAAACTAATGACAGCTCAAGGATTAAAATTTTATTTCGGTGTATTGTTTCAGTCACCTAGGAAACGGAAACATTTCGACATATTTCAGAAATGCCAATTCAAAAATAGAATGCAAAAAAATTAAAAAATTAAGAATTATTTTTTCAAAACAGTGGTCGAAATATACCAAAATATCTTGAAATACCTTAAAACATTATGAAATAAATGTGCACATGCATTGAAATATAACAACATTTCAAAACATTATGGAACATCTCGAAATATTAAAATTTTGATTTTATCATTGATTTATTTTGATCTCCTTGGAAACGAAAACGTTTCGGAAGTTTTGACTATTTCAAAATGATATATTGATCCTTGTAACAGCTTCTTTCAGAAGTTATGAATTTAGAGTCTCTTTCTCTATTTTAACATTCAATCCTTTTGAATGAAAATAGATACCAATCATGCCTCTGTTGTACTTGTGGCTACAAAGCAAACTCTAGATGCACGCAATCATCAGCAAATCACAAGCATCATGTAAACTAGGACTCTCTTGCTAGATTCTAACATAGGGCGTGAAGGTAATAACCCCTAGCTCTTCCTATCTTAGCTTTCTTGACAGGTTGTAGTCAGCTAGTGGTTTCTCCATGTTTAGTTTTTCATAATTTTCTTAAAAGGAAAAAAAAAGTAACCTGTCACTATAAGGTACGGTCTTATCAAAAACTGTTGCAAAGGAAGAACTTTAGTTGTATTTTTCTATTTCCTAATAAAGGAGGAAGAGATCTTATAACACCTAGGTCTGATGCCCCTCTAGAGCTACAAATGGTTTGCTGGCAAAGATAATGACTCTCTCTAATGTTCCAACAAATAAACTAAAAAAATTTGAAGTCAACAGCAACAGGACCTGTAATTCATATAACTTATCCTGCCAGAAACCTGACTTTCCGGCCTTCAGTGGCATGCAATATGAACCACGTAATCATAATTCTAATTTCTATCATAACCTAATTTTGGGAGTTTTTGTTTGAGCTGACACTTCTAAATTCAGTGGAGCTGACTTTTATTTGCATTCAACCTAAAATTTTCTTGATTCAAATGTGATTTTATTTTCCATTTTAATTTATGCTGCCTTCAACTCAGTTAGTGAAAGAGAAGGAAAGCTAATACGTTTGGTGTCTACGTTATCTGCAGGATGAATGACTGACACAGCAGTACATGCCAGAAGCTTTTGAGCTCAAGTATCTAAATGACATGTCATCTAAATCGTATGCAGTGTCCCATTGTAATTAATTCACTTCTAGTATAAAACTAGCATATTTGACCTTTTAATTCTGAATCATTCTAGAACTTTTTAAGTGTTGATATCTTGTCTATCTTAGCTAAATGGCTGATACAGAGTCATATGCTTCATACGCATGGACGGAACTACATTGGGACCAAGGCTGGCCATGGCCCCCTCAACTTTTCAAAAATATCCTATATTCCCCTTAGTTTTTCCAAAATCCTATACCTTAAGTTTTCAAAAAAATTTATATATGTAGGGTAACAGAATTAGTGTATTCAAAAATCTTAATGGCTTAGTACTTAATAACAAAATGGGGATATTAATTACATGAATTAGTGTTTCTCTTATAGTCTAAGACACATATTTGAATGAGTCTTACGACTTGAGGGAAAAAAAAAGGAGGAAAGTTGCTTTGGTTACAATGTGACATATATCACAATAATACATCGTCATAACTAATATTTATGATAGTATCCCGTGAAAGCAATATTTATGACAATTTTCTTCTAGTCATTGTATCGTATAATGAACGTGCGAATAAGTGGGTCATGACATTGTCATAATTAATTTTATAATGCCGAGTAAGAATCAATTTTTAGATTTTATGACCCAAACCAATTTTTGCAATTCCTATCACATTGATTTTATAAGTTCTATAAAAGTAAAAAATTGTTATTAAAGATAACTAGTTCAATAATCCTATAGAATAAAATATTTAACTTTGCGACTATTTTTGTCTTGCCCCCTCATAATAAAAGCATGATTCTGTCGCTGTTCATATGTATCACATTGCAGCAAACTAATATCCCATGACTAAGACCAAATGCTTAAAGTGTTCACTAAAGGTTTGCACTAACCAGTTTAGTATTAAGGAGAAGCGGTTGAAACCTGTCTTTGTATTAAGATATTCAAAATGACTTCATGAAACTATAACTGATACTCATTTTTGGTCTTCTTAGACATCAACATTCTCTAAAAGCTTAAGCTGTTGGGGTGTGGGTCAAGTAATATATCAGCTCTCAACACCTCCATCACAACTTACAGAAGAACCAAAGTTTTGATATCATGTTAGACAATCAGTTCCTCTAAATGCTTTATCTGTTAGAGAATGGTCTAAGTAATACATATCAAGATCTGAACAAGTCTATCTATGGGAATTTTGCACATCCAAATTAAGTTGAACGGCTACATGGACAGGTGGAAAAGACGATCGAAAGTCATGCCTAAATTGGAGGCAAACAAAGGATAGTCTATGAATTTATAGAGTATGTAACCTAAAAAGACAGAGAGGCCAAAAAGGAATTGGTACCAATTATCCCATGCAGATTAGTATGGGTTTTATTAACTTTGGTCATGGACGTGCTTGATACTTGTTGAAAGGTAGAAATGGGAAATAATTGCAGAAAACTACGAGAGCTTTTGTGTTTTATGAGAGCACCTGTTCCATGAGTTCCCTTACATCCCTGCCATCTTTGCTGTTCCGCGCAGCACCCAGTTCAACTCCAGAGACCCTCTCTGCAAACTTCAAGGTATTTACAGATTCAGAAAACGAACCAATATCAGGATTGAGCTGCACAAACATAAGGGTCTTTGCTTGGCCACCTGTATTATAAAATGCATCAATATGACACGTTATATAAAAGCAAAATTAAGATTCTATATTCTTTACAAAGGGAACACCATTTTGGTCCCTGGGTTTGTTTCAACATGTGCATGTGTTACACATAATTCAGGCCCATTCTCTTCCATGTAATGGATAAAATAATTTTCAAATAATTCATCCTTTCTCCACATCATCAATCACAAAACCCATTCCCACCAAAGCGGTTCAGGATAAATTCTGATATGAAATAAGGAACCAGTGGTATGAAGTATGGGGAATGCACGTTATGTACGGACCTATCTTGGATTAAAATTTGGTCCCAGGTATCTGGAGATAATTACGTAAAAAATACGAGACTGCAATCACTAGAAAACTAAAGTGTTACATAAACCAAACCAGGCGACTCACACACAAAATGGTTAAATATTCAAATATTACTCCTAATTTTTTCATGCCTTCAAAGGAGGAGTGAAAATATCTTCAGAAAGAGAATTTCTCCAACATATATATCTGTACATGACACAAAACAAAGGAACTGTGGCGCTAATAGGGAAAAAGGAATAATGATGTACCTAGAGAGCTTTGAAGGATTTGAGTAAGCTTGCTGTTTCTGTATGGAACATGAGGACTTTTTTGTGCCAAAGCAAAGATGACATCTCCAAGAGCAGATAGAGATTTGTTTATGTGTTGTGCTTCCTTAAGTCTATCTCCAGTTACCTCTGAGCGGTCAACTCTTTCACTTCCTGCAAGATCTACTAGATGAAGACTACTGCGTAAAGAAGCACCAGTCTTTGTATCCGTCCCATGAACATGAATAGTCACAACGCTGTGCATGCAATAAAACAAAGCCTTGACATAGACATATCAAATACATAATTTAGCGATAATATCATGATCCTCCTGTAAAGAACCTGTGTGATCGACTGCTTCTCTCATTCAAAGCAGTGGCACCTTGAGCCCTATTCCTTAATCCAGTTTCCATTAATTCTATGACATCAAAAGTTGATGTGACAGGATGCATGGTAGCATCAGGGACAGACAACCCATTTGTTTGGGAGGTAGACAAAATCCCAAGCGTGTGAAAGTCAAGGAAAACAAAGTCTTGTCACACCGAAACAACAGCAGTTTATCTAGATTCAACAAAGTTGGTAAATAGGCAGATAGTAAAGTCTATATCATACAAACATACACATATATATACATACATATGCGTACATACATATACACACACACACACACACACAGAGACTAAAGATAGAGCACATCTTATGCCCAATTACAGATTACTATAGCTAGAGAAGGATATCTCTTTTGAGGACCATCACTTGACAGTAAATCATGCACTTGTTCATTGTATATCTCTACCATTTGAACTTTGATTTCATATTTATACGTTCTTTCTCTAGTTTGAGAAATCCGGAAAAGATCATTCAGAGCACGGTAGTTGACCCCCCATTCATCTTCAGATGCACTTTCAGGACCGGTCTGGAGAAGCAAATGGCTTTTATTTAGCGAATGCTTAACATCACAACAATACTTTGTAACGATCAAAAATAACAAAGCACTCATACCATTGTGTGGGTTTTTCCTGAACCAGTTTGACCGTACGCAAAGATACAAACATTATACCCATCAAGCAATGACTGTAACAAGGGCTGTGTATCTGAGAATACCTCCACTGTCAAAATTCAAATTTCAGTGAAGCACCAGATGTCCCAATGTTTTACTAATAAGAACACACTTGAACAAAGAAAAACTTACTAATCCATCAGCAAGTGTTGAGAATTAAACTTTATTCAATGTTTTGGAGTACTCTAGATTCATGTATTTGGATAGGGCATGTATTGGTAATATATACATGTATTGGTGGTATGCATGTATCCTAGAATCCTATAAATACCTATGTAATTATTTGATTCTGGCAAAAGAGAAATGAGCCAAAGTGAATAGAAAAACACAATTAAAGTCTCTTCATATTTTCTTCTCTAAGATTTCTCCCCATATTTTACAACAAATGGTATCAGAGCACTAGTTTTGTGATCCTGGAAATGGCCAATTCTAGTTTTCCATTTCAATTCCCTCCTCTTACAAAAGAAAATTATGAGAATTGGTGCATTAGTATGAAGGCTTTGCTTGGTTCCCAAGATGTGTGGGAGATCGTGAATAAAGGCCATGACGAGCCTAGTGAGGAAGCTACGTTGACTCCTGTTCAAAAGGATTCTCTACGAAAGATGTGGAAGAAGGATTAACAAGCTCTTACTCTCATCCATCAATGTTTGGATGAAGTCATGTTCGAAAGAGTTGCTAATGCAACCACTGCCAAGCAAGCATGGGAGATCTTACAAAACTCCAATCAAGGGGTTGATAAAGTTAAAAAAGTTCACCTTCAATTGTTACGAGGAGAATTTGAAGGTTTATGAATGCAAGAATCTGAGTCTATTTCAGATTTTTTTTCGAGGGTGTTGGCCATAATCAATCAAATGAAGCAACATGGAGAGAAATTGGAGGAAGTCCAGGTCATTGAGAAGATTCTTCGCTTGTTGCATCCAAAGTTCGATTATGTCGTTATAGCTATTGAGGAGTCTAAAGATTTAGAGACTATGACAGTTGATCAACTCATAGGTTCTCTACAAGCCCATGAAGAAAGAATTAACATGAAGAAGGATGAGCCGATCGAGCAAGTTCTAGCCACCAAGCTTTCGGTGAAAGAAAAGGATTATGATCATGAGAAAAGTCAACGAGGAAGGGGACGCGGACGCGGACGTGGACAAGTCCAAGGAAGAGGAAGAGGCCGACAAGGCAACCAAAACTCCAACAATGAAGAAAGAAGTCAATTCTCAAGGGGACGTGGAAGAGGAAACTATTCAAGGTAAGATAAATCCAAAGTTTGGTGTTCCAAATGCCAAGAGCATGGGCACTATGCTCGAGAATGTTGGAATGCGCCTAGTAATATTGGAGAAGGTGAACTATGCTAAGAACGAGGAAGAGGAGATCACTTTGTTGCTAGCTTACAAAGGAGAAGTAAAAAGCAAAAATGATTTATGGCATCTTGACAATGGGGCAAGCATGTGTGGAGATAAGTGCAAGTTTGTGAATCTTGATGAGTCGGTGACTGGGTTTGTCACTTTAGGAGACGACTCTAAAGTTCCAATTAGAGGAAAATGTACGATTTTAATTCGTATGAAGAATGGTGGTCATCAACTTACAAGTAATGTCTATTATGCACCAAGTATGAAGAGCAATATTTTGTGTTTAGGACAACTTTTGGAGAAGAACTACGATGTATCAATTTCTTCGTGATTGTGTTGCAAAGAATGAGGTGGAGGTAAAGTATGTGAAGGCCCATGATCAAGTTGCAGATAATTTTACGAAGCCTCTCAAGTATGACACTTTTACCAAATTACGGGTAATGCTAGGAGTTACAAGGAATTAAGTTTAAGAGGGAGTGTTGAGAATTAAACTTTATTCAATGTTTTGGAGTATTCTAGATTCATGTATTTATTTGGATAGCGCATGTATTGGTAATATGCATGTATTGGTGGTATGCATGTATCCTAGAATCCTATAAATACCTATGTAATTATTTGATTCTGGTAAGATAGAAATGAGCCAAAGTGAATAGAAAAATACAATTTAAGTCTCTTCATATTTTTTTTCTCTAAGATTTCTCTTCATATTTTACAACAGCAAGTACTCCATTTGCTTGGACATAAAATGTCTTACACTGAAAAATATAATCAATTAACAAAACCAACCAATTTTTATTCTCTTTTTTGTGTTTAGCTAAAGTTGTCAAAATTATTTACCTATGATAATAAATCATGAACTCCAAACTAAGCATGCATGTGTGTGTGTGTAAAGGTTCATTGTAGAGGCAAAGATAGAGACAGAATATACAAGCAACTATGTTAATGAGTACATGTAAAATGTTGCCAATACATACATACATACATACTTAAAAGGCAAATATATGCACATATACATAGATGTGATTTGTATAGAAGCTTATATGCACATCTACTTGAACATATATAATTTGGATTATGAATATCTAGGCTAGTATATGTGTTAGTTGCATGCATAAACCTATAAATTACGTATGCATGCACAATATTTGAGCATACAAGTTGCGAGACTTTATTTAGAAAAGACTTGAGGGAAAAAATCGATAAATCATTTTCAGGATGCTTAGGAAAGTTTTAGGATGGTTGGATTAGGATATAAAAATGTCACGAATGTAAGGACTAAGACCTTGAGTTGCAGCTGGACCATAGACCTTATTAAACTTGAAGGAGCGATGACCATCTTTTCCTTGTTTGGAGGGATTTACAACAACCAGCTCCCCATTCTCGCCAATATATTCTATAATGGTTTGTTTTCCAGTTTGTCCACGAAGGAATGGTCTTATCCGACAATAAACCCTAATATTTCCTGTTCAAGAGAATCCATGAGCAAAAATATAAACGGTATTCTTTTTCACAACAGAACTGTAGTTTTAAGAAATGGAAACCTTTGAGCTCTTGGAGCTCATTATGCAGCTTCTGATTTTCAGCAAGGATTGCGTAGTAGTTTTCTGCTGCATTTTCTAATGCTTCAATCTTTAACCCTAAACACAGAACAGTCAATTCGTGAGAACATGCCATCACATGTTAGTTCAAATTAAGGTGTTGCAAACAATCAACCAAACCTAAGCGATTGAATTCATCTGAGTAGCTCGTTTGCGTTTTCAAAATTTCTTGTCTAATTGACTGAGAACTGAACCTCAGTTCCTGAACAAATCCACAGATTCAAATTAAGTGTATGCCACAAGCATCAGAATGTGAAAGCTAACGAACATAGAGTCAAAGCATACCCGCAGGGCACCAAGCTGGAAGTCTGTAAACACTTGGTAGATGTGCTCTTTCTTGTTCCACCGCTGACATTTGGACTCGGAATATGCCTCAAGTTCTTTAACCGTATTTTTTGATTCTGTTAGGAGCTGCATAACTTCCTCTAACCTCTGCTGAAGTTCTTGTTGAGCTAGTTTTCCTTCTGTTTCCATCCGTTCTTCGTGTGTTTTCCTAGCCATTTCCAGCTCTTGCTTCAGTACCAAAATTTGATTATGGTTGTCATCCTTTTCTTTCATCAATCTAGCCACATCCTGCTCAACTTTCTTCTTCTCTTCCATTTTGGTATTTTCAGTCTACAAACAAAAGTAAATTCAAAGGAAAGGAAAATAAAATTAGCGTGTGAGCTAAGTTTTTGGCATACCACTTTTCCATTAGGGACAAATGAGCAACTACAGTCTACGGGAAAACTAGTATTGACTTCTGACATGCTAACACAATATATATATATAAAATCAATACTCAAGAATCATTAATTGATTTCCAGGATGCATTACCCATTACAAAAAAGTCCTGAACAAAAGGAGAATATCAATATATTAGCGAGCAGAAAAATTCACTGATTCTTTGTTATTTATGTACAAATTTGATGGTTTCCCTTCATACACAATGAGTTATCTTCAAGGATATCGAACTTCAGCCAAGCAACACACACATGCACACATCCAACACAGTGATAATCTCATTTTCCTCAGAGAAGCAAGGAGGAGCTTCAGATGCGAAAACCTTATACTCCATTGTGAACCAGCAAGTTTTCTTTCTACTCCACATTATGTTCGAGCAGCTTAAGATGTGAAAGAAGCGACCAAGGAAGTGGCCATTTCAAGTGGATAGATAAGATCAGCTGCAAATAGTGGATCACTTGCTACTACATCACAAGCTTTTTCTTTTTTGATTTGAGTTCATATACTCGCATAACATTTGATAAAGGCTTCCTTGAATTAAGTTGAGTTATATTTTCACAATCTGTTTGAAATTATGTCAAGCAGGTTAATTGCCATTATTGTCTGATGCAGAGTCTGTGCAGGAGATCCATGAGTAAGAAACTTCAGTAACACATCCCTCCTCTCATTATCACCTATTCAGAAGGACAGGGTACATTTTATATGGTCAGAAATCAACACAATTCTGGATGGTGTGTACTCAAGGGTATCTTCCACATCTTTTATACTAGTTTCCAAATTTGGAATTACTTCCCATCTTTTATACTAGTTTAAAATTTGGAAGAAACTACTTATAACCTTTCTCACGGATAACAGGCTCGACTAATCAATAATGCCTGCAACCCCTTTTTCCTACTAATAGTTAGCTTATTTAAACATGGAAAATGAACACCCCAATCATACATGTGTCCATTGCTGGTTTTGGCTGTAATATATCAATTCAAATATATATACAAGTAAATTCATATTCATAAAAGGCCTTAACAAACACATATTATGGTGTCCGCATGTTAAAAGTTAAAAAAGGGAAAGTTTCTCACGTTAGACACCATATCTCCATGTCAGATATGTTGGAGTAGTTAGTATATTTAGACGTAGGGGTAGTTTAGTCATTCATTTTCTTTTATATTGCCCTAACTTAGTCATTTGTTTTATTATATAAAAACTTCTTATATGTATTTTTCCTTTAAGGTTGTTTTGGCTTATTGTGCCTTAATAATATTCTCTCATTCTTTCTCTTACTTTTTTATGATTGATCAAAGTGAACATGGTATCAGAGTTAACATGGTTCTAAAGGCTATGAACAGTGCCGAAGTTACTATTCACTCGTTATACAGTGTCGAAATTATTGTTCACGCGCTGTGAACAATGCTGAAGTACTGCTCACGCACTGTGAACAGTACCGAAATTACTGTTCATGGTGTGAATAGTGCCAAATTTCGATGTTTAGTGCCATTTTTTACTGTATTGTTGTGTAAGAAGCCTCAATTTGTTATGGGTATTTGATTTGCAAAGTTGTTGAGTTGATTTGTGATGAACTTTGGATTGTTTGACGTTGGATGGTTCTTTTGGTTCTAGTTTCTGCTATTGGCTTTTGCTGGTTGGTTTCTGTTTTGGGGAGGTCTCTATTGGCTTTGCTGGTGCCTTCTCCTTTCTGTTTTGTGATTGGATTTGTGCTCCCCAGTGTGTCGGCTGGCTATTTCTATGCCTTCATTCCTAGGTCTTCCTCAGTGAACCAATTGCTGGATAGATTGCAAGTTTTGGTTGTTGGGTTTGCTGCTTCTTCTCTTTTGCTGGTACTTCTTGTTGCAAGGTAAGAAATCCTAATTCCTTTGGGCATTCTTCTCTTTGTCTGATTTGGACTTCTCTGTGTTGGGCTGGCTTTTCTTCTTCTCTTTGTTGGGCTTTGTTTTGTTGGACATTCTTCTCTTTGTCTAATTTGAGCTTCTTTCTGTTGGACTGTTGGTTTGGCTTTTCTTCTTCTCTTTGTTGATTTGGACTTTTCTCTGTTGGGTTGTTTGTTTGTCTTTTCTTCTTTTCTTGGTGGGCTTTATTTTGTTGGGTATTGGGGGTTGTTGATTTGGGCAACCCCAATCCTTTGGGTTTGTTGATTTGGGCTGCTGTTGCTTTGACTATTCTTTCTTCTACTATGCTTGGATTTTGACCTTTGGACTTTTGGGCCCTTATTTGCTATTTGGGTGTTGGGCAGTTGGTTCTTGTTAGGCTATTGGGTTGCTAGATTTTGCTGAAAATCACTATTGTAGGTCACTGTTTTGTTTTGGGCTGCTAGATTTTGTTTTGTTGTTGGGGTGTTTGTTTACTTTAATATTTTCTTTGGATTGCTTGATTTGGGTATTATGGCCAGTGAAAATTCTAATTCTCTTCAGGCTATCAGTGTTAGATTAAAAGGTGAGAACTATGTATATTGGACTTATGTTATGAAAAATTTCTTGTTGGGTAAGAAAATGTGGAGTTATGTTAGTGGTGATTCGTCAGCTCCAACTGATCCTAAGGTCGAGAAATATGTTGACTTAAAGAATACTTGGAAAATCAATAGCGCTAAAATCATCACTTGGATTAACAATTCAGTTGATCAGACCATTGGTGTTCATTTGACTAAGTTTAATACAACCAAGGAGATTTAGGATTATTTAGCTACTTTATTTATTCAGTCCAATTTTACAAAGAGGTATCAGCTAGAGCATGAAATTCGAGCTGCACGTCAGGATGATAAGAACATCCAGAAGTTCTACTCAGTTATGACTAGCTATTGGGATCAGTTAGCGCTTACTGAACCTGCTGAACTAAGTACTCATATGATATATTGCACTTTTAGAAAGGAGAATTTTTGATGGCCCTCAGGGATGACTTCGAGAGAATTCGTGGTTCTATTCTCCATCGTAATCCACTTTCCTCAGTTGATGCAGTAGTGAATGAGCTTCTAGCTGAAGAAGTTTGTCTTAATACTCTTTCTGGGAAAGGTCTTATTCCATTGTCAACTCAGACTGTATTGGCTGTACCTCCCACGGTGACTTCTCATTCACAAAATAACTATCAGGGTCGTGTAGCTTCAGATGAGTATAGTTTCTATCATGAGAAGGGTCACTAGAAGGCTCAATGTCCTAAACTGGTGAACAAAAATGCTAAGGAGACAGCGCATCAGTCATTTCAGCCTCAAGATCGTCATTCAGGAGCAGTTGCAACACCGGTGGTTAAGTCTTTCTCACTGGCTCCCAGCCTAACTATGCTTGCTGATCAGTTGCAAAAGTTAATCTCTCTCCATCAGTCTAATGCTCTTACAGTATCTCCTTCGGTAGGTTCATTTGCCTCAGGTTCTTCAGGATCCATAGTCCAACAAGCTGATTGGAACAGGCCATAGAAAGAGAGGACTGTATGTGTTGTAGGAGCTCCATGTTCCAGAAGTTGTTGTCTCTACTGTTGATTTATCTCCTCTACTGTTGATTTATCTCCCTCCCCTTTCCTTTGATTACTATGCAATTAGACTCGCTTCCGTTTTGTTCTTGGCAAACTCTTGATGTTTTCTTTCCACCACATCATGAGTTTGAGGGAGGGTGTTACAGTAGTTAGCATATTTAGACTTAGGGGTAGTTTAGTCATTTATTTTCTTTTATGTTGCCCTAACTTAGTCATTTGTTTTACTATATAAAGACTTCTTATATATATTTTTCCTTTAAGGTTGTTCTGGCTTATTGTGTCTCAATAATATTCTCTCCTTCTTTCTCTTACTTTTCTATGATTGATCAAAGTTAACAAGATAAATAGTATGTTTGCTTGTATTATACGTTTGAGTACCATATTTATTGTTGTTTACTGTATTTTTGTGCAAATATTTGAAATTTCAAAGATTAGCATTTGTAATTTTCTAGGCAACAATTTAGGGTTATTAATTATGATACAAGTGAACACCAGATTGGGGTTTGTTGTCACATTTACACATGCTTAAAAAATTAGAATAGCCACACCCACAACTCTATATACAAAGCATACATAACATATGTATAGGCCAGAATTGTGTTTAACCATACCTAGGAAGCACATATACGGATATGGATACGAGATGCGGGTATGAGACGATACGGATAGGAAATGAGGGTATGAGATGATACAGATATGAGATACGAGTATGAAACGATGCGGATAAAATGATACGACAAAACCTAAAAAAAAGGATATGGATATGGCCAAGATATGCTATAATAAAATATATTTTACATTTTAGTACCATACACTCCCATGTCTTTATTTCGTATTAAACCAGTCCAGTTTTGATCTGCTTAAGCAGCACCCTGAATGCTTTATTTGACAGTATTTCTCACTGGTTCATTCCTTATTGCTTTGTCACCTTATTTCTTCTGTCCAATTAACAACCAGAACACATAAAAGTCATTAATTCTTCCTAAAACCAACCATATAATCTCATCCATGATGGTTTTTCTATCCATATTCCCCCTTGTGCTATTATTCCACAAAAAGATGAAGCTAGGCGAGTACCTCTAGCAGGGATCCCCTGAGGTCAGGGTTCAAACCCCCTTCCACCCTCCCCCTCCCCCTCCTTCTCCCCAATAAAAAAAAAAAAGTTCAAAAAAAAAAAAAACAACTCAAACAATGCATGAAAACTAGGAGAAGGCTACAATCAAACAGCTTCACTTTATACATAACAACAGCAAAAATGAGCTCTCATCTGTCAATCCAAAATAACAAAGAGAAAAGAACGAAAGAAAGAAAGAGGGAAAGAAAAAGAGATTCAACCATTAAGTTATACCTTCATCTGCTGAAGCTGGTTCATGACATTCTGCAAATTTAAAAAAATAATAATTATCTCATATGGTTAATGGGAATATACCAATCACACATAAACAGAAATCCATCAATATGTAGAGGATGAATAATCTTATTTTACCTTTGTCTCTTCACTAGTCCCAGTGGCAAGGGCTTCCAGTACTTTTATTCTTGATTGGTATTTCTCTTCACGAGCCTTGAAAATATTGTTTTGCTGCCGGTAGAAAAACATTTAAGAAATGAATGCATAGCAATCAACAAAGATCATATAAAACAAAAGCCCGTGGTGTGTATTACAGTTCTTAAGTGTTCCGCTTGTGTAGATATACGCCACTCAATCTCCTGAACAACTTTTCTCAGAAGGCATGCCACACGCTGAGAAAGGAAAGCAACTAAATTACGTAAAAGCATGTTTTTGTGCATGTATGCGAATATAATACTGTAATCCAACACAGTGCGTCCTCTTATTGTCATACATGAGGTATTTCCCCAATCTTCCTTTCGATGCTTTCATCTATAATTCCATTCACCACACTTAATAGTGACTGAGTCGGAGCATTCTGCACACAATAAAAATAGAAATATCAGCTCAAAGTAATAGACTGCTTATATGAATCAAAAATCTGGCCAAATGGTCAGGAGACTCAGGACCATTGACAAGAAGCCAGACTTAAGGAACATACATCCAAACTATTCGATTTCATCATTTCTGTAATCTTTGCAGCTGGAAGATCCGCATAAAATCCTTGTTTCAGTTGAAAAACTTCATGAAACTTATGTCCAACATGATGTAATAATGCAGCAGATGGCTCTACACAACAGATTGAAAACTTGAATGACAGAATAGTATGTAAAACCCAGGCAACTAAACAAAACAAGAAGTTGATTTGACATTGTTTGATATTGGAAAACTGTATGGCAATATAAATAACAATGAATAAGCTCAAAAATTATTTTTTTCAAGTTCAATAGTTACAGATTTTTCAATGCAACTGAGGACTACTACCGAAAGAAATTGTTCGCAATCTTCCTTAAAAGTGAGGTAGCCTGGAAGGTATAGTTATAGTCATGCAAGGCTCATTCCACAATAGTTTAGCTTTTTAGGAGTCAATGAAACTGAACTATGTGTAGAACCCCTGTTTGTGGAGATAACCTATACTAGAGAGAGAGAGAGCATACCTGCCATTACAGGACTACGCAAAGCACGTTGAAATTTAGAATCTGAGACCCCCTTTGGCCTCACTTCTCCGCATAATGGAGAAAGATGTGATCGAGAAGATTCTCCCCATTGAGAACCATCGCCACTTCCAGTATGATCTACTAAGCATTTCCATCTCATACTAGCATCACCTCCAGAGTTATTGGATGAACTAATGTTTGGAAGACCATTTTCCCCAACATTTATCATAAATTGTGCTCTAGTTGTTAAAAGGCACTCCACAACAATTTTCATTGATCCCTGTCTAATGTAAATGGAAAAATATGAGATGGCAAGAATATAAAGCTCAATGATAAGATATTGCTTGTGAAATACTAGTACAAAAAGGCATGTACAAAGGAGCCGAAGTTATTTCAAGCATGCTTTCAAAAATTGTTCAACTTGATGACCCATAAATTCTGGTGTTTGCTTGCTGCTAAGCTAAAATATGGTGTATAAGCATGTGATTAATTCATGAGGAGAATTCTTGGTTAATAAAAACACTAGTTACCTTTTCTAGGTCTGATATTTGAAATCTGGGCAACCCCATTTCTGCCATTGCTCCCAGAAACCTCTTAACATTTTCTGAGCATGACACTGAAGTACGAACAGAATCACCACACTAGGACAAAAAATGCAAGTAGAAACATAGTCATTACATCCACATTTGATCTTCAACACTTTATGCAAATTAACAAATACCAATCAAAATCATTGACAACCTCAGGCACAATCCCCGGTTTCAGCCTATTCAAAAGCTGACACAAAACAGTACCATCAATCAACGAAGCTCTCAATTCCTCGTCTGAAGCATTTACTGATAAATTTAAGTTGGGAAGAATACTATTTAACCACTCTACTAAAGCCAATCTTTTCTCAGCTGTGAATCCAGTAAACAACAAAAAAATCTCAGTCTAATAAACAGGTGAAAGTTATAATGGATGAGAAAAATTAATGTCCAAAACATTCATCCTCACCATTAATATTTGATGTAGGACCTAAAACATCACTGCCACCAGGTACAGTCGACCTGTTGAGTCTACCACCTTCTTTTGCTTGGCGGTCCATTAGGGAACTTATTATGAGTTACTTCGGTGGAGCCATCTGGCTTCAGGATCATATTTTGTAAAAATAGTGAAGTAGAGACCATAAATCAGTAGACCACCAATCTCCTTTAGGAAGAAATATTTTAAAGAATAACAGCTAAAGACAGCTCAAGATTGACAGCAGTCCTGAAAGGTCAAACTAAATAATGGTCACATGGCTGCTTCATGCTTAAAATTGAACATGAATGACCAATGTCTCAAGTACCAAATCTAAATTTTCTATCAGACATTAAGGGAGATGTTTCGAGGCTTTGAGTAGACAATCAACACAAGTCCAGATATAGATACAAAGATCAAATCTTTATGTGCCACAATGATCAATTGAGGCCTGTTATTCTGTGACTATTAACTTGCCATTCATATGAGACTTCGAGATAGTAAAAAATAAGAATTAGATTTTAATGTTTCATCTGATGAATAGGCTTCTCAACATTATACTCATGTTAACACCTTCTGATTCTGGAATACTGATGCCAAAATTGAGGGAGAGAATATGTTAAAAATTGACAGAAAAAAAAAGGGGAATACAGGGTTCCATTTTCAAAATCCAAAATGTTGCGCACAATGATGGGAAGAACATTAAAAGTACAATAAGCATAGATATACTGTTATCCTGAAGTGGTTGGAGCCCGATGAACCCATCATTCTGCATGGAATTGCTGTAAAATTCTGTTCAACCCACTGGGAAAAAAACTCCAAAAAAATGGTAGGTATGACTTGGAAGTTTTGCTGCATTGTATGGCATCTCTTTCTAAAAGTTCATTCCTCACACATAATCTGTGATATAATTCCTGAAAATTTACAGGGCATGCTAAGAGGCATGTGGTTACTGCAAAAGGATGGGTAATTTCTAACCAAACATCTTTCTTGGAAGCTTAAGAGTTTACGTGAACAAGGGCATAATTCATTCATTCAAGGGAGAGGGAGGACAGCCATGATAAAATTTTATAAAGCAGTTCCTATGTAGGGGCCCTAAAAAACCAATAAAAGGAGTCTTCTAGCGAGGTGTGGTAGAATGAAAAATTGAACTGGTATGAGGTAGGAAAAACCTTATTTTGGGAACCCAGTATCCCTGACAATGGCTCTACAAATGTAATATGCCCATATTTTCCAATGCCTTGAATAGAACATAATGGGATTTAAACATAACTCGTTCGCAAGATCATCCAACAGTGACGATGGCACCCCATTATGATCTCTTCTCATCATGGTATACTATAACCAATTGTAAGAGCATCCGGCCCAAAACCAATTAGTAATTGGTAATGGTAAGAGAGGCCTCAAATCCATACAAACCAAATTTGGGTAGCCCTAATCTTTCTATGTGGAATACAAACTGTAAAGATATCTTTATAGTTTACATTGCCAAAGTAGATTCTCTATTGTACCAACTTCATGTGCACATGGCTCACAGAGTTAGAAACATAGAGGAAGTTGCTCGAAAATCCTTCAATTGTGTGTTAACCCCTAATCTTTTCTCGCAATAATTTTACTTACCTTACCGTTATATATTAAAACACTTGCAGGTATTAGTTTCCTTGCACTCAACTCCATAAAGGATATCCTTTATGTGCAAATGAGCAGAGTTGAATTGTTTTACACGAACAGCTTTGAAAATCATTAGATCACGACTGACTCAGAATTTCATACTTAACCTACATATTCAATGTCTGAAGAGAGAACAGAGGACTATCATATCATAAATTTGTAATTCTGTTTCCTGGCAACAAGAAAGTATCACAGAACAGTATTTTAGGAACATGTATGACAACCAAAATGGCTTTAGCTAATGCTCTCATTAAATTGGATAATTTGTTTATTCTTGCTACAGATATTCCATTATCGTCAAGTACACTATCTCCTATTTTATGCTAATTGTCATCTTCTAACAAATTCAGTTTAAAGAAAAATTCTTCTAACTGCATCAATGAATTGATATATACACGTGCAGAACTTTTATACATAATTACAATATGCAAATCACCACACCTGGGCTTCAAGAGATTCACGAAATTTTAACGAACAAATGAATTATCTTTTTATTGACTTGACAATGACCACAAGAGACAGCAAAGCACAAAAATAATTTAATAAATCAAATCCTGCATGATAGCTGAAAACCCATTGAGAAATTTGGAGCAATAATAAATGTGCACGAGTATCGGCACTAGCATGAAAACCTATAAAACACGGATATTGCCTTGAGGTTGGTGTACCATTATCGAATACTGTTTTGGATATGATAGTCGTTGGATACTTGAAGATACGAATAAAATATTCCTCCTACGTATCCAACAATAATAAAATATTTGGATGCTTAACGGATACTTTTGTATCAGAGCAATATCTCCTTTTGAATTCACATACCATATAATACATCATCAAAAATTTAAACTACTTTGAAGATATATGAGTGTCCAAAGAGTATAAAATGAATCTATTACGTTATAATCTTAGCTACAAATATTTCTAAACAAACCAACAAAGAAAATATTCCTTTTTGATTTTTTTTAATTAGTCACTTATTTTGTGAATATATATAATGTACTATATATACTTTTTTAAAACTAAAAAAAATATTAATTTTCCTGATCATTTTAAAGAATTAAAAAAATATACAATTATTAAGTCGGTACAATATATTTTCTTATAGCCCTATCAATATCCTAGTTTTTTAGATTTGTCCAATATCCTGTATTTGTATCCATGTTTTCTAGATGAAAACAAATAAGGAGATAAATTAGAAGACCACCCAAATGGTGAAGATTTCATTTCCAAGCCAGATGGATAAATCACAAAAGCTTCTGAGTTGATTTCAAAATGTGGAATGGAAAATGAGAGTCAGACAGAAATTGTAAAACCAAATTGAAGAAAGGGTATTCATGATGCCAATTGAAAAACAATTTTATCGACAAACTGGCCAAATTAGAGGCCACAAATTTTTATATTGAAACCCATAT
Organism: Ilex paraguariensis; assembly: GCA_963454935.2. NCBI lineage: Eukaryota > Viridiplantae > Streptophyta > Magnoliopsida > Aquifoliales > Aquifoliaceae > Ilex > Ilex paraguariensis. Next base: position 143,069 of record CAUOFW020000878.1, read on the forward strand.
CCAGATAGCTTACTGTATACTCCATCAACTCAATCTACAAAACAGTATGAGAAGGGTCACAAAACCCATATGAGGTTACCTGCAAAACCTGAAAATTGAACATGATCATAAGATTACACACACATATACACATGTACATGCCATGTCATGCACAAGAACCAATATATTGAAATGTTCTTTAAGGTACTAGAGACCAACCTGAGGCAACAGAGATGGATAAAACGTATGTATGCACGTTGATGCTGCCCTTGAAAACACTACTAGTCAAGGAAAAAAGTTTGGTTTCCGTAAGCCGTTGGGTCTTCTAAGGGAAGCTGAAAACCTGTCCGTGTTCCTAGCTTCAGGTCTTAATCATTTGAATTTTGTCACGTTTGATCCATGTTTATTTTTCTTTCATTAATTGAATAGATTTGGGGAACATGTTTGAGTTGATCCGTTTTGAGTGCAAAGGGTGATGGTCAATATTAAACGAAATCTGGTCCTCTACATATAACACCATAAATCAGGTGGCCTCAAAAACCAAAGTCAAGGCATCCTTTTATTCTCTATTTTAGAGAGATTTTTTTTTAAAAAAAAAAGTATTTTTGATAAAATTTTAACATAGAGAGTGAAATATTTTAGAGAAGTTCAATGGATTCTATATTTTAGTAGAAACACGACTGCCAATGAAATTGAGGCATTAAGGGAAAATTATAAATGAACCCTTTTAAAATTAATAATAAATATTTAAGTTATATGATTAAAATTTTATTAAAAATTATTGTTCTAACTTTTTTGTGATGCAAAATTAATAATTAAGTTTCTATATTCAAATTTTGTTAATATATATTTTTTAGTTGATAATATGACTAACCCATTGCAATTTTTATAAAAAATTGTTAAAAATGAAATAAAATAATAGTCACTAATAAATAAAGATTGTATATAAATTTTGAATCTTTGTTTGTATTTCCAATCGTCTATTTAGTCTAACATTCTCCAATAAAAAGAACAATGCAATTGGATTAATTTATATTTATTAAAAATATAAAATTATTAAATAAAAGAAGTTTAATGTCATTACAATCCAACGTAGGAGTAAGATGATCTATATGTATATATTTGTTTATGGAAGGATAGAGAGGTGGCAAACTAGCCCTAGAGTTTTTCTTTACTAAAAGTAGGTAATGAGAGAAAGAGCCAGAGAGAATTAGGGTGTTTTTGGTGGTGTAGGTGTGTGCTATTTTTTATTAGAGCAATGCTATTGGGATATAATTTATGGACATAATTTGAGGATATAATGAGGTGTCACCAATGATATGATAATGAATTCTTTAATACTACAATGGGACCTTTCATTAAATATATTTTACTATCATTTTATTAGGGACAACTCATTATATCCCCAAATTATGTCTCAATAGCATTAGTGTTTTTATTATATTTCTTGTCATTAATAAAAAGAGACAAGTGTTGTCATTAATGAAGAGAGGGAAGTTGGACCATCTTCTTTCTAATATGAACTTTGTTATGTATGGACCTTATTAATCTTGAATTTTATTGGGTCAAATAAAATTATTTGATAAAGACTACAAATAAAAGTGGGGGCCTTTTTTTTTGGGGACCCTAGGCAGAAGTTTAAGTGGCTTACCAATCCTGAGTAAAAAATATAGTCTTATACCATTTAAGAGCATCTCTAATAATATTCTCTGTTTTAGAGAGATTGTTTTTTTTTTTTTTTGAAATAGAGAGCATTTTTGATAAAATTTGAAATAGAGTGAAATATTTTAGATAACGCTAATGGGTTCTTTATTCCAAGAGAAAACAATCTTATTGTCAGTAGCATTTAATAAAAAATGTATATGTGTCATGATTTGTTATGTAATTTATTATTTATTTATTTGTGTATTATGACGAATTGCACTTATTTTGAATTAAATATGATTTAATACTTTGATTTCTTATTATGATGGTATTTTCTAGTCTAAGTGATTTATCAGTAAAAAAGGTGAATTGAGTTGATTTTGAATGGGTAATGAATTGCTTGGATGATCTAAAGACAACATGAAAATCAAGGGGAGTTAAGTGTGATTACAATGGTCGAGTTGATAATAAGAGGAGGACCCTAGCTACATACCATAGTCCATCCAGACGCGAGCGAGCTATTCAGAATCCTGGGAAAATGGCTAAGTATAAAAAGATGTGGAGATAGTTTGTCCGGATGTGCCAATTCTGTCTAGACGTAGCTGATGAGAAGCCAATTCCAGAGAATTCAAGGTGTTTGGACACGATTGTGCATGTAAATGCTCATTTGACGATACAGTGCACTTTCGTTTGAACTCGTTGGATTTTTCTGGACTCTGTGGAGTTGATCAAGTCAATAGTCAGGATTATGAAGACATTTGTACGGACATGCATATATTGACTGGTGCCATTCATCTTTCTTTTAGGAAGAGTTTTAGTGTTTTTTGGATGATATAAATAGTGAGGTTTAGCCAGAGAGATAAAGAGAGTCTTTTCTATCAAACAAAACCTTACATAGGAGTCTTCTCTTCTCATAGTTGCTTGAAATCCTTTGTACTTTCTAGCTAAGGATTTGGTTTTATGAATATATGACAATTCTTTTATGAATGCAATCGTTAAGTGACTTATTTTTTATAGTTATGTTATTCTTCACATATAGATTGAACGAATCATATTAGTAAAAGATTATGCTCTGTAAAATGATATAATTGTTCTTTAGGTTGATTTCTTGCCAGGAATGATTGTATAATTCCTTGCAAGTTCACAAACCTGGTTCCTTGTTGATTATTTTTTGTTCAATCACCTTATATTTTTCAAAATAAAATCTTCCAGTTGATTAGACTACATTTGAAATCAACTGAGAAAATAAATGCTTGCATGAATTTGAGAATTGTATGCATGAATAATTCAAATCTTGATGCTAGAGAGTATTTCTCATCTCGTTAAATTCATCTTAATTTGTTATAAATTTCTCGAAAGAACACCCTTTTCATTTTAAAGTTCTTCCTTTTATCTATTTTTCTACCAATCTTGCTTTTCCTGAGGATCGACATCGGTCTCATTGAGTATTTACTACTTCTTGACCACCAGCAATTGGGTGTGTTCAATCGGGAATCAAACAAGTTTTTGGCGTCGTTGCCAGAGAGTCAATTGACGGATGATATCAATAACTGAAAGGAAGAATTTGCACTCACAGTGAAGGGCTTGGATTTTTGGGCAACTTTGTTCCATATTCTTCTTAATCTTGCTCAATTGTTTATTTGTGTTATGTTATGATAGTTAGGATTTATTTGTTGAAATATTTACATTTAGGTTGTTAGAATTACCTTTAGTTTAGTTTAATTTTTCATGTCTAGTGGAGAACCTTTGAATTCGAACACGAATTGTCATATCAAGAATCTGTATGGTCAGTAGGTTGATCTGTGTCATTGCCTTCTAATCAATCTAGCACCTACTTTTGATATAAGTAGAGCTGGTAGTCTGCAGAGTCAGGATAACAATCGTGTTCCATTAAACCCAAATAATCAAAATGGACAACAAAAGGTCGACCAGTGGTCCAAACTCTTAGGGATTACATGTACCCCAACAGGAGCAGGGTCTAGTCTTGCTTTTGTCTTTTCTAATAATGCAAAAAGGTTCACAATTAAACCTGGCACAATATAACTCTTTTCTCTATCCCACGGTTTAGATTATGAAAATCCTTAACAATTGTGGCACAGTTCAGGATAACACTAAGTTAGCCAAGCTAAAGCTTTTCCCCTTCTCCCTGAAGAGGCTCAAACTATAACCCCAATGCAATTGCATATGATGTACAAATAAAAGAATGGGTTACCCTGGGATCAACCAAGATACAAGCCCATGAATTATAGAGAAGAATCATACCTCCATTACTACATTAGAATCATTCCCATTAGGCTGAACTAAACCATAATAGAGCTATGGCATCAGTGGCCTAAGTCTTGGTCCCCTATTTCTTTGTGCTGAGCTTGCTGCAGTGGCTGAGATTTTAACTGAGTGGTCTGGGGCTGTTGTGGTACTGTTTCTACAGGAGCATAAGAAGTTTGCTGATATGACAGCTTTGTGGATGACTGATAAGATCCCCTACTATTCTGTCCCTATAGTAAAGAAGCTACTGAAGGGTAGTGACTCCTGAGGTGACCCGTGTCACCACATCCATCACACCACTTCAAGTGTGTTAGCACTCTCTCAGCATGGCCTCATGGTCTCTAACTTTGTGCTTAGCTTGATTCATTCCCTTGACATATATTGTGTTTTGAACACTGATATGGAGTTTTCCTATGATGTCCACTATTACCATTGCTGATCTTGGACTGACTATTCCTATGTCGGAAGTGCTCTCGAATGAATTGAGTTTCCTCCAAATCTCTCCCCACTAGGGTAGCCCGCTCAACAAATTATCCAAAGTCACAAATGCGAAGAGCTACCAACTTGTCTTGAATAGATGGCTTCAAACTTTTCTCAAACCATTTGGCCTTCTTGGCCTCAATTTGTACATATTCTGTACCAAACTAGAAACGTAAAACCTTTATTGTCTCAACTTGGAATGTAAAGCTCTATGTTCACTTAGATTTCATACAAAAGGATCCTAGAGTTTCAATTTCATACATTTAATACGAGCCATCACGAAAAATGCATATCAAAATTCTAACTCGATCCAGAGTTCCAAAATAGTATGAACCAACCAATCATAATTCACATAATATATTGAAAAATGTAAATAATATAATTGAATAGTTTAGAAATAACTTTAAAAGATTTGCCCGTTCTGAAATTGAGAAACCTACCTTGATCCACATGCTAATTCAAAACAGTCAAGAATAACACAGTGGAATTTTTCAATACAAAATTATAAATAACCTTATTTTATCTAGTTAAACATGAATTCAAACTTAGCTTGGTCAAAAACCAAAAAATAGACCAAATTGGGACCCAAGGACAAAAATAGTCATTTTACACAATTTTGCTCGGAGTGTAGGATCGCACATCAGATACCATTTTTTTAATCCATAAAAAATGGAGTCCAACGCCAAAAATTAGACCTCTAGGAACCTCCCCATGTGCTCCCAAGTGCAATCGGAAAGTTTGGCCCAAAAAACACTATTGATCTTCTTCCTCCTCCTTTGCCCAAGCCTTGATATTTTTTTTCCTAGTTTTCAGCCTAACTAGCCAACTTCACACCTCCATTTTACCCTCATTTTAACTCTGCCTAATCTACACTACTACATACCTATTTTAAGACACTAGCCTTGAATTTAACCAAAAATCTCTATGTTTTTATGAAATTTGGGTCAAAGAAGTGTTTCAAGACCAGATTTTCAACTTTTGAGCTAAATTTGGCCCTTGATTTCTTCCCTAATTCAAAAACCTAAATTCAACCTTTGTCTACCCTATTTCTAACCATGTAATTGGTTCATGCAGATCATGCACAAATTAGGAGGAAATTAAGCTCAAAAGTTACGAGTTCATTACTTTAAAAAGATGTCTAGACTTGTAACTCCATTTTTGACCCACCAAACTTCATCTTTTTTTCTCAGGTCTAACTTCAAAAATGGATTCCTTGACTCCAAAAACATTGGACATGGTTCCTCTTAAAGATTAAAACTTTGTTTTTACAAATCCATTAAATGAAGTTTAAAGAACAACCTATGGTTTTACAATTCTCACTACACACGCCACAGCCACCTCAGAAACTTAACAGACACACACACACTCTATGAGATACTAAGAAGCTTACCCTTGAATAGTTGAAGGATGGTTACTTGTACACAGAGATCCAAAATCGAGCTCTAAGCTTTCTTATCACTTTCTCTCTTCTCTCTCTTTGTTTCTCTCTCCTTAAGCCTAGAAAACATTTTGATCTCATCCTTAGTAAGCTCCTCATGCTCTTTATACTCCCAAGCATCTGAGTGATACCTTGCATGGGTAGGATCAAGTTGATGAAGACAACTCCTCCATGCTGGGTGGAAAAAGATTAGTGAGGGCATTTTGGTACTTTCACCAAAAATCTGAATTTCCAATTCTATTTTTTTAATTTAATTTTTTTAAGTTCACCCATTTTTTTATGTAATTTAGAAGTATCATTTCTCAAAAAAATAAAAATAAAAAATTCGATCTCATTTTACTTTTATCGAACGATTTTACCCCTTTTGTGTTTTCATGAAATTTCACACCAACCGTAATTACTAGATCATTTAAAACCACTAACTAACGTAATCCATCTTATTTTATTAATGCTCAATCATGAGTGTTACAACTTACCCTCCTTAAAGAAGTTTTGTCCCAGAAACTTTATCATCGTATTCTATACACTATTCACATATACACTATATTCCCAAAGTCATATTTACTTGGTTGTTCTCAGTTCTTCTTGTCAGCCGTCATCATGTGCACACGTCCTTTTGCCATGTTTTCTTGGTTTCTACCATTGATCTATTGTGCTTCCGCTATGCAACTCTTATAAAATATTAATCATATTGGCGTGATCCCAATCCAAATAGTCTATGTATAAATCATCCTTAAAAATCATCTTCTATATAATTAGAGTTAATCCACAAACAGATAGATAAGTCACCATAGGCAAAACCCATATAAGACAAATAACATTTGCTCTGATCAATTTATATTCATCTCGAATCAATTCATCAAATACCCACAAGTCGTCATCCAAAGTAACTAAACCTAGGACAAGCTACAAATTCTCAAAGTTATTCTCTAATACCAATCTATAACACTCGGATTCTCTCAAGAAGTATTAAATTTAGGGTATTAATATTATCTGTTAGATTAATTTTAAAGTAAAATTTAAAGGGATCTCAATCGTGACTAACAAAAGTCATTTTGTTTATTTTTTGAGATTTGAATTGTAAACTTACTTTATTATATAGAATATGCGAGATAAATGGTAACAAAATGGGCTAAAAGATAAGGACAAAATGGGGTATCTAAACTCCTCAATAATCCAAGAGGAATCCAAAATGCAACTATGATTATTTTTTATTTATTTTTTTAGGTAAGTAATACAGTAATCGTTCAATAAGGGCATTGAAGTTTACATCCTTTATTGCTGTCTCATCTCATGGGAAAGACCAAGCTTCCTTAACCTATTTATCAATTTCCCATTTGTGATTTCTATGCCTAAAAAACCCTTACGCCCCCTTGAACATGACCTTAAATGGTACATCACTCGGAGCCAAACGTCCAACACCCTTCTGGTTATAAATGCCAATATACCTACAAATGACTCTGCAGTAATCACACACCGTTGGACAGAAAACAAGCTTGTAGTCATCTTCATATTTCTCAATCTTAAACCAATTGCTTATGGTTTCACGGCCAGGATTTCCTTCAACTCCACCACTTGTCACAAAATATTGTCTTAGTGATTCATCATAGTCAAGCTTCCAGACAGTGGACTGAACACAGATTGTTGCCGCGGAGAATTTGATGTTGAGATCGGTGGATTCGCGGACAACGCCTTTTGTCAGGTTCACCGGAGAAAATGTTAATGGGAGGCCATTGTTGACCTCAAGTCGGTCTTGGACTACGTCGAGTGGGCAAGTTTTGTTGCCTGTGCTGGCTAGTGTAAGTCCACCGCCTCGGCCCCGGAAAACCGGCAGTATGTAGTATTCGACATCGGTCTGGAGTTTCTTCCCGGTGATGTCAAGCACAGGATTGGGAGCTGCAACAGCTGCGCCAAGCCAAGCATTTGCTAAGAGGGCAACGGCCAAAGATGAAAGCAGCAAAAAATTTGTCTTCATTTTGAGATATCGGTTTGATGTATGCACTCAATGAAAGGGAACTGCAAATCAACTTGTATTTATAGAGCAGCAGAGAGGGCACATGGGTTTTCCGATATATTAAAGAATTTGCTATAGAATTATGGCTAGGTTTGTCAATTGCGTAAGATGGAGTAGGTTTGCATCGTGTTAAAAAATATTTTATTTATATTTAATTCATTTATTAATTTATATGTAACGAATTGTATTATATAAGTTCATATTATATATAACTGATATATAAACGAATCAATTTTTTATATATATATATATATATATATATATATTACAAACGGATTATATCTTTAACACAATGAAATTGAAAGATTCAAAACGCTAAAAGAAAAACAAAATACAATCCCAAAGAGAAGACAACTTAAGATGCATAAATACAATTACGAAAGAAAAGGGCATAAGAGATCTACACTGTTTTTGACAAGAAATAACTCCCAAATTTCATGGTTAGAAGCGCTAATTGAGTTAATCTTAGTTTTTACTAAAATTATTAGATTTAAATAGACTTTAATTCGATATTCTTTAAGTTATCTTCTTTTAAAATCAAGTGTGCCCAATCAAAATGTACGAATTATACTCAAGTGATTCCTCCCCTGTTATAAGTAGACCATGAGGGAAAGGATGTTAATCCGATATTGAAAATTTGTTAAATCTAAATTTCTCGATATAGGTTTCTGTTCACTATTGGGTTTAGAATTTGGAAATGGTTATCTGAACAAGCCTGATAACTTTGAGATTCAATAGTCAATAGTCAACACCATTTTGATGAACGCCAACTTTTTTTTTTTTTTGTCAACGCCTATCCGCCTAGTTTGAATTAAATATATATGTCTAGCTACATATTTATTGAGTGGAGTCAACTTTTGAGCAATTCAAAGAAAAAAAAAATCTTTTGAGGGATAACATTACGTGACTCATATAACATGGTTTGTTTGTGATTTATTTGACAAACGTGATTTCACCATAAACTTTAAATCATAAATTTTAAGACTATGATCTTGTTTTTCTCTTAACCAAATAGATCACACATAGGTTCATACAAAATGAAATTTGATGGTATATTCTGCGCGGCTGAGCAGAGGTGAATGATTTAGGGATCTTGTTGTGCACGTTATAGGGGTTTACTGGAATATTCAATCAAAGTTTCTTGGCTCTTGTGGGTTGAACTATCGATTCAGGAATATAACAACGAATGAGGATTAGTAAAGAGTTTATAGTAGTTCACCAACTCATAAGCTTGATTAGTCAACTCTAATAGAGTTTCTTACTCCTGGAGAGTTTTTTATTACTTGGGGGAAGAAGATTATAGAATTACACAGAGTAATAGCACATATACTTGCTTGATTACAATGAAAGGGATTTAATCCCTATTTATAGTATATGGTTGTCTTGCGTGATCTCTGTGGTCCTCCCACAACCAATGCAATCCTTGCATAATCAACGTGATCCCCTTGGGGCTCTTACGACCCATGTGCCAAAATATTTTGTCGTTAGGGTTATATTCCCTTGGCGTGACATGACTTTTTGGAAGGTGTGAGCTGTCGCTATCACTGTGTACCCGAGGGTCATGGTGGTGATTATTCCCGACCTATGCACCTTGATCTGATGATCGTGAGATAAGATGTCAGAGCTAAAAGGTTCGAGCTTAACCTTAGCTAATTTTTGGTATCATCAGTTGCCCCCTAGTCCCTAGCCAAGTAAGCCTTGTTTGACGTGGATTGGGAATGACCTACGTTATTAAAGACAAGTTTAGCTCAGTTTGTACTTAGGAGGCGCACAATGGGACGTTTCCCAGGATTTTCATCATTGCATGCGTGCGAGAAGTCATTCTTGCCTCATTTTTTTGCACACGTTCCGCGTATTTATGCCACACATCCAATCTTACACGTGCCTTAAATGCCTTCACAGGCAAAATTGCCAAAAGACCCCTCTATTCCAGCCTTTTCAATTATTTTGAATTTCTTGCAATTTTGTTTTCTTCTTCTCCTTTCTTGTTGTCCAGGCGAACTAACTCAGTGAGTGTTCAAATTTTTCAGAGTTCTTATGCTTGTTTTATTCTTCCTTGTTGTCCCCTTTGGGTTCTCAATTGTTGATCGACTTTGATTTCTAGGTACGTCTTCTGTCTTGCCCCTTTTTTTGCTTCTCTCTCCTTGGGTTTCTTGTTCAACCTCGGATCCTATGAATCCGAGGTGGTTACTCCATTTTTAGACCTTTCAATTTTATTATTTTAGGAGTCGGGGTCGTTGCTTGTCCTTTATTCTCATTTTCTTGAATCCTTATGCCACTACTAGGGTTTTCCTCTTTGGTCTTTGGAGTCTTGATCCTCTAGCCCTCGAGATCTGTTTCTTGAACGTTCATTCTCTTTACGCTTCTTTTGGCCACTTTTTTCCTTGTGCCCTTAGGTCTGCTTCTTTTAAGGCCACGGGTTCTTCTGTCTCCCTTGTCATGGCTAACAGATCTCCCGAGGTCAAGGTTCGATCCCATTGTAGCAGACAGATTGAAGACCCTGAAAGAATTTGGTGATCTGGGAGATGAGATAGATAACTTTTTCGGGGTTGACGTCATCGATACCTAGGTTGCTGGAGTCGGGGCTCCCCTACTTCTTCTAGGCCCAACTGTGAAGCCCAAGAAGTCTCGAAAGAGATGTTCTAGAAAGAACGTGGTTGGGACCTTGGGAATGACCAAGGATTCTGAGGTCAAACTATAACACCCCAAAACACACCCTGGACGACATTACATTCTAAAACCAATCATATCATGAGAGCACTAATATAATCCATTAAGAAACAAGACTTCATTTGTCATCCACGAATATTTACAACATTATTCAAAAGAATAAGCCCAAGTCATGGCTATTACATCTCAAAAATTAATTAAAGAAGCGCAGCAGAATAAACAAAAGAAGTTAGACTACACAATGTTCCAAAAGAATGTCCTAGTCTAATACAAAAGGAAAGGAGGTCGCTCTATGCGTCCATCTCGGGATCCACACTCCCGTCCAGTGGAGTCTCCCAAGTAGCGGGCTCCTTAACTCTTACGTCCTCCTCCTCAAACTGGTAATTTGAAAAATGTTAGCGATAGGGGGGTGAACACGAAGCTCTGTAGAAAAATTCTTCCAAACCCATATAAGGTTTAGAAAAGCATTTAAAATGGTCGGTCTCAATTTTAACATAACATAGATATATAATTTGAAATAACACAGTGAAATTTAAAAAGTATCTCAAGTTTATTTAAAAACATTACTTAAATGAATAAACGAGAATCACATACAAATAATAACCATTAATTGCCATACTCAATTCCCAACAATTTTTTTGGTAGGTGGCATACTTTGTGGTAACCTCCACCCCCTTTTAGGTCATATTTGATTCTCAAGCATCCTTACCGGAAACTTCTTGAGAATGGATGAACATTCTTACATGGAATCTCTCACCAATCACTACATTGTTTTTCAAGCATCCTTACCGGGAACCTCTTAGGAAGGGGTGAGCATCCTTACAAGGAACCTCTCACTCATGTGGATCACGAACAACCCAACCAAGCATACAATTCCAACATTTATCTCAATTTACAAGTATCTATCCAAAATCTCCAAAATATATCATGTAACAATTTCACAACCAACTAAGAAAATACATGAAATCACAATAACATCATTTTTCTACCCAACACAAAGCACTAAGGTTTCAAAATTCATAATAAAGAAAGTATTTAGGAAGGAAATACATCACTCTTCAAAAATTAGGGTTTTAAAACTAGAAAGGAGATTTCATGGGTATTAAATCCTACTTTGTTCAAAACATGTAATCCTTGCAAAAAGCCTAAGAGAGGATGATTCTATAGCATATATATATACCATTGATAGCCAAAACATACATATATAATTACCCTAGCGTCAATGTAAATGAATGAGAGAAAACCCCTATTTTGAATCCTTAGTTTGTAGGAAGAACTTGAGCATTGATCTTGAATCTACCCTTAAATCTCTTGTTTTTCCCTTCCTTTCTTCCTCTCTAATGCTCTTTAGGATTTCAAGAGGTGTGGGGGTGAGAGTGGAGTGAAAGAAATGAGGGCAAATGAGATGAAAATGAGGTTTAAAACACCTCAGCCCCAAAATTTACTGTTCACAGTCTGTTTTAGTTTTCTCCAAAATTACGATTTTACCACTAAGAATCTCCAATTTGATCCATATGACTACTCTAAAGTTTTTCGACGTTTCAGATTCATTTTTAATGTTATTTTAACCTAAAAATATTTATTTTTATGATTTATCTCAGAACCAAAGTCAACGTACACCCGAAACACTAAAGTTTTTATTTTACCCATCCGAACCGGCTATTAATAAAGTTTTGTGTTGTTTGCAAATAAAAGGTGATAAAGGGTGTCAACGTACACCCGAAACACTAAAGTTTTTATTTTACCCATCCGAACCGGCTATTAATAAAGTTTTGCGTTGTTTGCAAATAAAAGGTGATAAAGGGTGCTTCTTAAAGCCTTTAATACTTATTTGAAGCATAAATGTACACATTATTCTTATATTTTAATTTAGGATGCAAATGGAGATGTTAAATGCAAAACGAAGCTAATTGGACTGTTTTGACATCGCTTCGTTATCTGGGCATAACTCTCTCATCCGAGCTCCAATTGAGATGATTCAAGATGTTATGGAATAATAAGAAAGAGCTCTAAAACTTTAATGTTTTGATTTTTGAGAGATATTGAATGAATCAAGATCTAAATCGGGCTTAAAGTTGCAGCCAATGCACTGTTCAAGCTAATTGGGCTGTTTTGACATCACTTCGTTATCTGAGCATAAATATGTCATTCGAGCTCCGATTAAGATGATTCAAGATGATATAGAATGATAAGAAAAAGATCTACAACTTTCATGTTTTGAGTTTTGAAAGATATTTACTGCATCAAGGTCGAAATCGCACTTGAAGTTGTAATAATACACTGTTTATGTGCACTATTCACGTCCTGTTTCATCCCTTTTCCATTTCCAATCCATTCCTAAGCCAACCAAATCCATACCAAACCTCTCCAACACATATTTCTACACCAAACCTATTTAATACAAGTTCTAGGACCTAAAATTTTATATTTTCACTTATTAGAACCAAATTTTAACTATTATTTTCACTAACATTTTAAATCTCTACTTTTCCAATCTACGAAATTCAAACACACATCACTACACATATCCACATTTTTACCACAATTATTTACTATATATCTATATACATATATAAAAGAAAATGCGGGGTGTTACACAAACTGAGTGCCTCAGGCATCTCAAGACCCAGCAAAGTCACCCCTTTTCTTCTTGGTGCACTTACTACCAAATTTGGCTTCCTGAGGGACATGCGTGTCTAGTGTCCCAATGTGGACAACTAATATGACACCGTGATCCCAAGAAAACCTATTTCTTCTTCACTGCCTTTGAGAATGGTCTTAGGTTTCTCATGCACTCCTTCTTGAAGTCTGTTCTCCAATATTTCAGTGTCTGCCCCGCTCAACTTTCTCCCAACTTTTGAGGTATCTTAGTAAGCCTTTTGGTCCTCTTCAAGAAAAATGGTTTGGCTGGCTTCCCCTTGGTTCCTCTACTCACGCATTTCTTCAACTTTAAGTTCTCTCTTACTGACGACTTTGTTTACATTTCAAAATGGGTGAAGACCCAACACTTAATCAATGAGCTTTCGAGCTCCCACAAAGTTTGGAAAAACAATTTCTTTTTTGTCTCTAGCAAGGAGTGGGAGTTCAATCCTAGGAATGCTTCCAGTACCTCAGGCTTGGTTATGCCCAAATAAATTAGGTGTGTCCATGCTGAGGTGCTTTAGTTGAGCTTCTTTTTATTTTATTTCCTCAGTTTTGTTCAATTGTTGATGTCTTATTTTTTTTTTCTTTCAAGTATTCATCCTGAGCTTGACGCTGACGAGAGGCTCCTCCTTATGGATCTAGAGGAGTGTCAACCTGAGAAATACTTCGGGCTTCTCACGCTCTCAATCCTTACCAGATATGATTTTGGACCTCTAGAGCTGAGAGGTGAAATTGTTGTACTTCTGTCTGCTCTTGGAAGAGAAGACCTTATTGGTAAGATCTCTGCCTTATTGCTTTATTGCTTTACTTTGTAGGATCTTTAGCTAACTCCCAAGCTACTTTTTTTTTTTTTCACATCTTGATGCTATAGCCCTTGATGCCGATGCCATGAGGGCCAAGTTGGCCAAGATGAGGGAAGGCGCTCAAGCCTCCAAAGCTGCTTGGAAGAGGAAAGCTGAGGTCGGATTAGGTGACGACTTGAAGCATCCTCAAAAGGTCTCAAAGAAGGACTCTCCCAAGAAGGCTCCTCTTGCCCCCAAGCTCCCTGTGGATGTTTAGAAGGTTTATTCCCCTTCCTATGAGCTAAAAAAATCTTCTTCAAAGGTCGCCAAGGCTCCCCCATGCTGAAGAAAGTGGTAGGGGCTTTAGATGCAATAGCTTCGTCTCTTCTAGACCTCTCCCCGTTGAAGTCTACTAAACGAGCGTCCCCGAAACCAATTCTTGGCACACCTAAGAGTTCTTCGGCTAGGGTGGCCAAAGGCAAGCGTTCTCTTCTTGGGGGCATGAACCTAGCTTTCGGTGTCATCCTCTCAATTATCCTTGAGGCTGACCTTCAAGAGGCTTCCTTGATGCCTTTCTCCACCTCAGCTACCACTGTCTTGTATGGGGCAACCTCGGCGATTGCTTGACTTTTTCCTTTAATTAGAGTTCATTCGTTGAACCCAGCTTTGCTTGTCATCCTCTAAGTTGGATTTATTTTCATTTTTCTTTGTAGATGATGATTATAACTTTGTATTATATAAGATTACTGCAATACTTTGTTAAAAGCATAATGTTATTTGCTTATATTTGTGTAACAGAAATGGCTACAAATAATTTTGCTCCTACAACAATTGTTCCTACTACCGTTAGTGTCTCATGTAGTGAAACTCGAGAAATTAATTGCTTGAATTTCAAACGTTGGCGATAAAAGATGCTTTTCTATCTCACCACGCTGAACCTTGCAAAGTTTCTAAGTGGGGATGTCCATACACTTGGTGAAAATCAAACTAATAAGGAGAAGTTGGTTACTATAGTTGCTTGCATGGGCGGAGGGAGGTAGGGGCCAGGGTGGGCAAGTGCTCCCCCCTCAATTTTTTTTTTTTTAGTTATATATATGTATTATATATTTATACATATATATTATGTGTGTCCCCCTCATTTAAATTAGGCCAACATTATTTACTCAAAATAATTAAACAATTAAGTCCAAACAAAAAAATTGAACTCACTATTATCTATGCAAACTTATTAAAAAATCAAATATTTGACATATTACAATCCACCCAAACCTATTAAAAAATAAAACTTTTAGCCCAATATTAAAAACAAAATTTTTGGCCCAACATTAAAAAAAAATTTTTGACCCACCATCATTAAAAAATAAAACTTTTGGCCCATTTGACTAAAACCTATCTTATCTTTCCTTTTTTTTTTTCTCTCTGTATCCCTCACTTCCAGCTACCCATTGCCCAACCACAAGAAAAAGAAAATAAACAGAGAAAAACTCAACACACGAGAAGCTAAGTTCCTTGAGTTTTTTTGTCCTTCCTTGCACCAACCTATAAAATTATTTTATACATTATATTTACCCTCTAAATTTTTAGAAATTTTAATAATGGTTCTAATCTTTTTTTTAAAATAAATTAGTGGACCACTAACCCTCTAAAATAAATATGTTAGTTTTTGGATTGAGTCAATGTTTTGTTTGTATATTGACGAAAATACAATATTTATCTTTATCTAACACAATGTTCGTTACTTTTTAAGAATGATTTTTAGTTTTTATTGACCATTTTTTTTAGTAATAGTAGTCTATAACCTAATAAAATACGAAAATTAATTTACATTTAATTCATATACAAAAAATTTTAGAGATTTCAAAAAATTTATATTTTATTGAAATATATAATTAGGTTAAAATGTACTAAAAAAATTATTTTGTGTCTTTTTGTTAAGATTTTGTTTCGGTTAAATACAACTTAAATTTATTATTTCACAATAATTTAGTGTTCATTCTTACTTTTTTTTTATTCTTGAACAAAATTTTTTTGTACTAATTTCGGCTTAATATTTTTTTATACCAGTTATATTTTGCCTCTATCATAAATATTCATGGCTCTGTCCCTGGCAATATACATTTTTTTTTTGGAAATTTTTATGTTAAATGGACTTCATATATCAAAAATAATATAAAAAATATAAATATGTTATATAGTGTGATTGGTTAGAAGGAAAAAAATTAGAGTGCATAATTAAAGTGCCCACCTTGAGCAAAATTCCTAGCTCCGCCCCTGGATGCTTGGAAGTATTTAGATTTCTTGTATAGAAATTATATCTTAAACAGACTAGACAATACATTATATGATGTGTATAGTGCTGTCAAATTAGAGAAAGAACTTTGGAAGTCTTTGGACAAAAAATATATGAGGATGTTGGCACAAAGAAATTCATTGTTGGTAAATTCTTGGATTATAAAATGGTGACTTCAAAAACCATCATAACCCAAGTTGAAGAACTTCAAGTTATCATTCATGCCCTCGGCATATATCTCTTAGTGAGTCATTCTAAGTGGTTGCGATCATGAAAAAATTACCACAACTTTGGAAGGATATCAAGAACTATCTCAAGCATAAATGCAAGGAGATGAAACTTGAAGAATTGATAGTTTGTTTAAAGATTGAAGAAGATAACCACAAATATGAGAAGAAAAGTGGAGTCTTCAATCCCATGAAGTCTGTTGGAGTATAGATAGTCTAGGTTTATTAGGATTTCTTTTCCTAGGTTTATTAGGATTTCTTTTCCCTTTTTTACCTTTACTATGATTTTTATATTTTGCCTATATATACGGGGTTTTACTCTTAATTTGAGTATCTCCTTTTACTCACAATTATTTCAAGTTGGTATCAAAGCAAGGTTAGGGTTTGGGGTAGGGTTAGTGTATGGCTCTACCAGCCATACCGCCGAAACCACCCTGGCCATCAGCTGCCTAGCGAAACCGACCAAACCAGCGACAAAACCAGTCCACCTACTGCCCATACCAGGCCACACCGACAGCCCCAAAATCCATACACCGACGGCCCAGGCAACAAACAGTCTTCCACCGACTGCCCATCCTCATACCAGTCCATACACTGACTGCCTATCCTTATACCAGTCCATACCAGCCCCTAGCCGCATCCCAGACAAACCAGTCCATACCAGTCCACCACAACCTTAATCCACGACAAAGGCAGCAACCTCAATCCATACCAGTTCAACCAGTCCATAACCATATGCCAAACCAGCCCATAACCATATGCTAAACCAGCCCACTGTCCAACCGACTGGCCATATATATCCTGTCCCGCGCCCTTTACCCATTCTCCATATAATAATAATAATAGATCCAACCCAATAAACCCAATAAAACCACTCCTACTGCTAGATCATTGTCCAGCCCACTGCTGGGTCACAACTTTCGTTGTGATTTTATTCTAGGACTTTTTTGGGAGGGAGCGGATCCTCTTTTCTGTTGATATGCCCTTGATGCAGTAGATCACTTATTTATATATTTTGGATTTCTGGGCACCGTGACTTGATTATTTGGGAGCTTTTTGGACCTTCCCTATTTGTCGCTACTGTTCGACTGAAGGTATATTGTTCTCCCTTATTTTATTCCTCTATTTATCTTAGAGTTATTTGAGAGCTTTTTGGACCTTCCCTATTTGTCGCTACTGTTCGACTGAAGGTATATTGTTCTCCCTTATTTTATTCCTCTATTTATCTTAGAGTTATTTTTCTGTCACGGGGTGCCCCAGTAT
The DNA here is from genome assembly GCA_963454935.2 of Ilex paraguariensis. Lineage (NCBI taxonomy): Eukaryota > Viridiplantae > Streptophyta > Magnoliopsida > Aquifoliales > Aquifoliaceae > Ilex > Ilex paraguariensis. The sequence continues at coordinate 160,764 of CAUOFW020000878.1, forward strand.
TGTTGTTGATATGACTACTACTGAGGGACTTGAGAACCCTACTGTTGACACCTCTACTGTTGAGACAATCTATAATGAATTTTGATTGTGAATTGAGTTGAGTTTACTCCTCTTGTTCTTGATTGAACTTTTGAACTTATCAAAGGTAAATCACATCCTTTGTGGCGTTCTTGCTTGTAATTTGGGTTCTTCAGACGGGTCTAGATTTTAATATAATCTAGGTTCTTGGAACGAGATCTCAACGGGTCTAGTTGCATTACCAGCATTACCGGGCATGATCTCTCAAAAAGTTACGGCACAATTGTTGAATGGTCGTAACTTCGCGGAGTGGTCACGCTCATTCCAGCTTTTCTTAGGCCGTGTAAGGAAGCTTGGTTGGCTGACGGGATCTCACCCAAAGCCAGCTGATGCCGACCCTGGATATTCTGCATGGTTCTCTTAAAACTGTGCCATTATTGGATGGTTATTTGGCTCAATGAAGCCCTCTGTTTGCAAGATCCACCAGTTTCATAGCTCTGTTCCGAAGCTATGGAGCGCATTATCAGAGATGTATTCTCAGTCAGGACGGGGAGTTCGTGTTTATGAGCTTTCTCATGAGCTCTCATATGCTCGGCAGGGAGATATGACCGTTCAGGATTATTATGACTATTTGACCCAGCGCTGGCTTGAGTATGAGTCTTTACGTCCTCTTGCTGCTATTCCGAAGATAGAGCCCGAGGGAGCAGCATTCTTGCATACTCGAGAGCAGGAGGATAGGATTCACAAGTTCCTTATGGGGCTTCGTGATGAGTTTGAGGGACCTCGTTCTCAGATCTTGTCGATGTTGACACTTCCTTCTCTTTATGAGGTGTATGAGATGATTGAGCAGCATGAGCGTCGAGTCCGTATTGCATCACTTCCAGTTGCAGCTTTGCCTCCTTCGATTGACCAGATGGCCCTTGCAGCTGCTGTAGGGTCCCGTTCAGGATCCTTAGTCAGGGATAGGCAACGCTCAGACCAGCGCCGTCAGGGCGCCCCAGATCAGCGCAGACGGGGGGATTCCCGTCAATGTGATTATTGTGGCCGACCAGGACATCTCAGGGCTGCTTGCTGGAAGCTCCATCCAGAGCTTAAGCCACCTTCTCGCAGCCGTACTGTTGCTATTGCTGAGGTACCACCGCCCACTGCCGCCACTCCTGCTACTGCTCCTCCTTGGCAAAGTGATATGGATGCTATCACTTCCAGATTACATATACTTATGTCTGCTCTGACTTCTCAGAGTCTGACTACTGCTGCTGTCACCACTACAGGTTCAGTTAGCAGATGGAACACATGCCCCTATTGTTAGTAGGGGTACAGTCCGTCTCCCAGATGGCCTTATATTACATTCGATTTTTCATGCGCCAAAGTTGTTCACCAGGTGTCATTCTGATCATACCTGCTTTATTCGACGGAATACTTCTGGACAGTGTGTTGATATGTTGATGATATTATTATTACTGGTGATGATGTTTCTGGGACTGCGCAGGTCAAGATAGACCTTGGGAAGGCCTTCGATGTGAAGGATCTCAGACCGGTTCTCTAGCCTGTTATTCAGATTCAGATTATGGGGGAGCATGTGATGGTCGATCTACTACGGGTTTCTGTGCTTTTCGAGGGACTCATCTTATCTCTTGGAAGAGCAAGAAGCAGGCAGTTGTCTTCCGCTCGTCCGCAGAGGCAGAGTATCGGGCATTGGCACTTGGCACATGTGAGATTATCTGGCTACGATCGATTCTTGACGAGTTGGATTTTTCAGTGACCTCTCCATCCACATTATATTGTGATAATCAATCTGCTATTCAGCTCGCTTCTGACTCTGTACTACATGAGAGAACGAAGCATATAGAGATCGATGTTCACTTTCTTCGGGAGAAGGTCAGCAGTGGTCTTGTTACTCCATCGTTTGTGGGGACCAGTGATCAAGTTGCGGATGTTTTTACCAAACCTGTCACTCTGTCTATTCTTCGGGACTCCGTTGTCAAGCTTGGCTTAGTTGACATTTTTGCGCCTAACTTGAGGGGGAGTGTTGGAGTATAGATAGTCTAGGTTTATTAGGATTTCTTTTCCTAGGTTTATTAGGATTTCTTTTCCTAGGTTTATTAGGATTTCTTTTCCCTTTTTTACCTTTACTATGATTTTTATATTTTGCCTATATATACGGGATTTTACTCTTAATTTGAGTATCTCCTTTTACTCACAATTATTTCAAGTAAGTCTAAAGCCAACATCATGGAATGTGAGACAAGAATTAACAAAAAGAGAAATCACACCGATGGAGGTCCAAATCAATGATTTAAGAAGCTCAAAGGCAAAAGCTATAATTGTGGCGAACCAGGACATATCTCTAAAGATTTGTCGTAAGCCAAAGAACTTCAAGAAGCCGAATACTCAAGCAAATGTTAGGAAAAAGATGTTAATCCTATATTGCAAATTGCTAATTTTAAATTTCTAGATATAGTTTTTTGTTCACTATTTAAATTAGAATTTGGAAATGGTTATTTGAACAAGCTGAAACCCACAATTAATAAAATCCATTACTAGCTCCTCGCAGAAAATTCTACAATTAAATTGAAAAAACAAAACTTTTCTTATTTTGGTAACTTTATGATTCAATAGTCAATAGTCAATATTTAACACCATTTTTGTGTCCACAACTTTCTTTTTTTTGGTCAACTTTCTTTTTTTTGGTCAAGGCCTATCCACATGGTTTGAATAGAATATATATGTTTGGCTACATATTTATTAAGTGGAGTCAAATTTTGAGCAATTCAAAGAAAAAAAAAATCTTTTGAGGGATAACATTATATGACTCATGTCACATGGTTTGTTTGTGATTTATTTGACGAACGTGATTTCACCTTAAACCTTGAATCTGAAATTTTAAGACTATGATCTTGTTTTTTTCTTAACCAAATAAATCACATATAGTTTCATACAAAATAAAATCTATTTGATACATATGTAAGCTAAAGGATATAAAAAATTACTTAATTTTATATTGATTCACATAATAGTAGATCAAGACATAAAAATAAATAAATCATATAGTTTCTTTTACAATACTTAATGGTTTGTTATGTTAAAATTGAGTTATATATCATTAACACTAATTCAATCTATTTATGATTCGTGTTTGGTCCCTATAAGTGAAAAATAAATTCTATTAATTTTCTTTTTAATCCAAATAACCAAAAACAATTTTATTTTATCTTTTCTTTGTTTTTATTTTAAATTTTCTCTCCTCATAATTTTCCTCTATTGTACTAAACAAGAGATCAAAAACGACAGACAAGAAGTTCTAATTTTTTTTTCTTTTTTTCTATTTAATTGATTCACTTCATTAAACATGATAAATTAAATTCTTTTTCGTCCTTTATCCCTCCTTATCCTGGCTTTTATTCCAACCTTATAAAACATGGTTGAAGGACCTTATATCATTGAGAAGTCTATATTGGTTTTTCATTGGATGGAATCTGTGTACAATTTGATCTCATTCAGTCCGAATCCAACTTTAAAATTTCAATAATTCAATTATCCAATAAATTTAGGTCCTGTTGGGTTTGCATCTCAAAAAATAGTATCCGAAAATAATTTTTTAGAAGAGTTTTAAGAAAATATTTTTGATATTTTTATATTACAAAACTTGTTTGGTTATATGCCTTTGAAAATAGTTTTAAAGAATAGAAAATAGTAAATCGTACTTAGACAATGATTCACAAAACCAATTTTTAACTTATTACTTTTGACCAACTTGTCACTTCTAATTCTTCTCTCTCCAGTCACATATAGAGTCTTCTCTCTCTCTCTCTTTCACACACTCTCTCTTTCTCTCTCCATTATCTTCTCACACAACAAAAACAACAAAAACAGACACACACACAACAAACACACACCCACACATACAACAAACACACACACACACATATAAATATGTGTATATATACAGATCTTTATATACACATAGATTTGTACATGTACAGATCTGCTACACAGAGATAGAGAGGAGATGAGTTGCATGAAAGAGAGAGAAGGCTACAGGTGTTTTTCATTGACCTTTGGCATTCGTCGGTGCTCATGTAGATGTTTGTTGTCGACCTTCGGGGGAGAAGGAGAAGGAAAATGATTCATCCATTTGGTTGGAGGAAAATTGGGGGTTTAGGCTTTATATAGTAAGGGAATATTTTGTAGCCAATGGGATTCGATGGTGGGATCTCATTAATTGGGGCTTGTCTCCCTTATTTTCACTTTTTTTGAAAACTTGTTCCTAAATTCAGCCAAAACACCCCAAACATATTCCCTAAAAATCCATCTCAATTACCACTTTTTTCTGAAAATTAGAGAATGAAAAAACCTAATATTTATAGAGTTTTGAGAACAAAAAACTATTTTGTAAACAAAAACCAAACAAACCCAATATTGAATTTGAACAACTTGATTAATGTTAAATTGTGGCCATTTTTATTAAATAATCGATGAATTTCATCAAAATAGGATCGCAATCGAATTGAATATTAATATATCCAAATTCAAATCCTTGAAATACAATATAACGAATTAGAATTTAGGTTAGAATAATCAATTGAAAATTATAATTCATATTTGTTTAAACAGATTCAAATGCAAATTAAATGCATATCAAAATTTGATTCATCTACGTGCCTATATCTATCTGGACACGTGACAACGAATTTGCAAAGTATAGTGTACTACGGATATCTACACATTTGGAACAAGTTAAATGACTATAGAAGAAAGCTTAAAAAACGTGAAGCGACACAAACAAGAAAACTAAAATGAAGGGGTCAAAGTGATGATGTGATGGTAGCATGGCAACAAGAGGATAGATAATCTGGATCTAGACTGGGATTTTTCAATTTTAAAGTTTAAATTTTCAAAGTTAAACCATAGGAAGAGTGTTTGGCCACCAAAATAGTGTCGTACACCCAAGTGCAAGTAGTCAAATTGCAATGTAATTCTCGGTTTAAGTTCGAGTACGAACCCACAGGGAGCTAAATATTGGAATTCAAAACAGAAATGGTGAAGTTGTTACAGATACAAAATGTAATGAAATAGCTAGTGGTGTGAGCTTAGAACAATTTAAATAACTCTTAATTTAATTGTGGAAATGCAATAATAAAAAGGTACTCTTCAGTTCGGGGATTCCACATGCATTATATTGTTTCAATTATTGGAAATGCCACCTTACGACAATTACCCCCATTTTACTAAAAAGTCAACCGGTAGGTATGATGTATATTAAACCAAACACAACAACTGTTTAGGTTTGCCAACAGGTATATTTCATGCAACAATCAAATAATCCCAGTAAACCAGAAGACAAGTCATTCATGAGGAATACTTGAATTATGTAATCGGCATCTTTGTACCATGCATCAGTTAAATCACAATAGTAAACCAGAAGGCAAGTCATTTAGGAGGAATACTACATTTAATCAACCGGTAGGTTGATAATTCACTAATGACGAAATTCCAGTTTATGCATTGAATCAAAAACTATATTGAGACTTAACCAGTCTATAACCAATCTATCGATTGTTACATAAAGCCCAATCATGTACATCACTGTATCATGTATAAAGTACATAATTAGTAAAGATATAATGGTAAATTGCATTAGGTACCGCTCGGTGTTCATAATCAGGAGCATATTATAAATATAACTATCCACCCATCAATAAGGAAGGTATATATAACATTAAAGCATAGTTAAAACATCGACATTTCCATAACTTAAACAATATCGTACATGTGTTCACCCTTCACTGAAGGTTATAAGCAAATTACTCACGCCTCATTGCTATAGACGAGCAAGAGGTGCGATATAGTTCCATTACAAATAAAACAAAATACAAGACAATCCTTCCCCAAGGAATAGTTGAAATACTACCATCCTTATTACCGGTTAGGGCAAAAAAGTGGGAGAGGTTCAACCCTTCAAGTAAAATGGAATAACATAAATGTAGAAGTAAGAAAAGTTGGCTGGAAAATAGGTTCGACAGGGCTTCGCTTCACTGTATCTCTCCCTCCCACTCTCCCTCTAACTGCCTTTGACTCTCTGGCAAAGCTCTAACTCTCTAAACTTCCCTCCACTCTCTCTAGCGAAGAACTTTGAAAATGAAACAAGAGCTGGTTAATTATAGAAGCTGGGAAGGGGTCTTGAGGTGACAAAAGCTAGATGGACCAATCAGATGAATTGTTGCAGCTGCTGACCAAAGGGAGAATAAGGAGTTGAGGCAGTTTAGCCACCGTTCGGACGCCATCACCACCATTTGGACAATGCTAAACCTCTGGACTTTGCATTGCATGCGTGGTTAATGTATTGTGATATTTTCACTTGCCTCCCCTTGCTAATTAAGCTTGTACACTTTGTTCCCTTTGACTTTGCATAATTTTTGCACAAACCCTTAAAAGTATCAAGTTTAACTCATTAACCCTAATTTACACACTAATTCTAATTTCACTTATCTTGACTGTTTTAACTCATTTCACTAACAATTTTAACCTAATAATCTAATTTATTAACGCACAATTTAGGGGTAATCACACCCACAAACTAAAAATTACTAGTCCCTAGTAATAGAAATAAATATCAAAACAAAATCACTTTCGTAGATTTCATGATTGAATTTAGCATATGCAACAAGCCGTTAAACTCTTAGGTGATCCCTAGTGGATGTGTTTTTTTCTCATGAAGGTTTTAAGTGAAGCTACCTACAAACTTCAAATGTTAGGATACAATAAATCATATTTTTCACAGATAAAATTAAATCATCATTCTTCTGTGTTGCTAAGATACCTCATTTCCCTGATCACTGTAAGAGTAACACGTATTAGTTGTATCACTATCTATATATTTTCAAAAAAACTTGTGTGTGTGTGTGCAAGGATTCCTTTATTCAAAAATCACTTAAGAAATATCACCACCCTTCACTTTGTTGTACAAGAATTAACCTCGATGTCAATCATTTCTTGGAAATCACTCAGCAAAGAACACATTCTCATTATAATGACTATCACTCAAAAATTACATGTGATAAGAATATTGTTAACAAAGCAAAGTAATATCCCATGTAGTGTATCAAAGGAACAATTATTTGAATAAAACTAAAATTTGGCATAATCTCATGAAAAAATATCAACACTCTCCTTTTTTGAATAGGCGAAAATAATACACTTGCATGACTTCTGGAATCAAAAAGGACTTTATTATGGTTATAACGTGGCCATGAGTTTTGGGTTCAAGAAATGATGTCAAAGGTATTCAAAAAGCTATCCTTCTTGAGTATTGTGGCACACCTATTTCCTTATTTTCCAAAATTTCACATACATGGTATTCTCCATTCTTTCATTTTCATTTTTGTTTCTCATTTTTCACTTTCTTGACTATTTTCTTTCTTTCTTTCTTTTCTTTTTCTTTTTGCTTTCTTCCACATATTTTTTCTTTCTTTGAACACTAGTCACCATATTCTTCTTCGCATCATATTGACTTTAAAAGAGGATATAAGAAAATCAGATACCAAAGGTAGGTCAAACATAATTTTCTATGGCTCGATTATCATATGAGTTTCATGTAAAAGAAATTATACTTTTAGGCTCAATCATGGCTAACTAGGGATATAATTTTGTAAAAAAATTGGCCTAAAATCATTTTCCATAAATCATTCACCTGCATAATTCCGAATTAAAAATTTAAGAAAAATGTTAACAATGTTATTCAATGAGTGCTAATCAAAACAAAAATAATGCAATTATTCAAAGAAATTTTTCTCTAAATCGAAAATTCTTACTTGAGTAAATGTGAAATATATCTCCAAGGAGGATTGGCTCAAAATCTGCAATTGGTTTACATCTCCACTATATATGTAAGCTTAATAAAAGAGTGTAATATTTCAAGAAGTTTTCTCAAAATAAGGAATTCTACGTGTTCAAAAGAATGAATTTCTATGAAAATATTACGATAGTGCACAACTAATTCATGAAAATCTCCCGTAATTGGCTTAAGGGTATCCCTGCAAATCATAAGAATAATAATCTAATTGTTAACGTGAATCATATGAAATACGCATCCTAACTTAACGAAATTTAAACAAAAACATAAACCTACTATATTAATTAAAAACCAAATTCAAAACAACATTCAAAACATAAAACTGAAATGAAATGCATAATTAAAAGGAAAGTTCAAGAAAGTAGTAGTAATGTGAATTCTCCAGTGTCTCTGTTCATGAAGTAGATGGGCCTCCACCATAATGTCCTCTAAGTAGCCTAAAAATCTCACTATGATTTTGCTCATAGTCTGCCATGCGTTGATCGAGATGGGTGATGCTGGTCCTTAGTTGAGTAATATTGGTCTCCAACCCAAGTAGAATCTGTTGGTCGGACCTATCATCAATCGGTATGTATGGCTGCTCCTCCTATGGCTGAGGCTCCTCTAGTGGGTGAAAATCTGCACCTCCCTAAAATGGATCTGCATGCGTCACGGGTGGTAACTCAGGCTTCTCCTCGGGTTGCCCTCCATGGCTCTTTCTCAAAGACGTCTTGTCCAAAGGTGCAAATTGCTCCACCGTTGGCCACGAGGGATCCGTGATCACTCCTTTAGTCCTGCACAACTCAAATACTAACATAGCAAATGGTAGTGAGGTCTTCTTTACTTTCACAGTTAACATCACTTGGTTTATGATCAAGTTGGGAAAATCAATCGTATGTCCCACTCCAAAAGCATAGAGAAAATAGGCTCTTTCAGTGTATATCTGATTCTTCTGGGACTGGGGCAACAAATTGTTCACAGTTATCAAGTTCAAAATCTGATACTTCTCTGTCAAGTCCCCTTACTTAATGTATTTATTTGGCCTACACCATACATAGTCTAGCTTCTCCGTCAATTCTATCTCAATCTCAGTCATGTTAGGCACTTTAGAGTAAGGATACGATGGGTTCAAATGTTTTGGGATGGGATTGAAAAAATTTGCAATAGTGGCTAGTGTAACTTGAAACAACACCCCCTAACATAAACTCGGAATTTCCTAGGCCCCGTTCTTTCACATTACTGCAAAACTCACAGACTAGGCATTCATACGTAGGAGTAATAAACTTAACATAATTTAACCAACCACGTGCAACAAGATTCTATCTTACCTCGATATGCTCAAAATTTTCCTAAATAGTAGGCCTTTCACAAATAATAGTTTTGGAGAAAAAGTAATTGCCATACCGGACCTATTGATCAATGTTCTCAAACATCGCAACATTGTAAATATTCTAACCTTGGGGTTGCTACGGGGGTGCTTTGGATGACAAAGATGATCCTCTCCTTGCTTGACTCAGAAAACCACTTGTTCTCATTCTTGGATCCATTTTTCTTTTGATTTATCTCTTGATTTGAGCTTTCAACGAATTCTGATCGGTAAGAACCTATAAAACAGTATGAGTAAGTCTTTAATTGTAAGGGAATTGAAGAAAAATTGACAGGTGAAGCGAATTTGAGGTGAGAAGGTGCAAGAAGAAGTTGGCATTCATATTTTTTCTGTGAGGGAGATGCTGGAACTGAATAGTTTCACACCTCTGGTTTTTTATATAGGCATAACCGTTCGGACACCACCACCACCTTCCGGACGATAGGATCCTTTTGTTTTTTGCTTGTTGCCTGCAGGCTGTTGACTACTAATCTTCTGCTGCTTTTCTGATTCAATTATTTTCCAGCAGTTTCAATTATCAGTTTAATTCCACAATTACACATTAAACTACTACTATCCCTCATTAAACTACTAACATAACACATTAAACTACTAACATTCTACAATTAACTAATGATCTATTTTCACAAGTCTAAATTCATGCATCCCTTGATCGCAATTGATTTTAATTTGAATCTTCCAAATCAACAACATCAGTGGCCCGATTAATCTCACATCTCACGTATCTTGAAAATATGGAATTGGATTAAGATGGCGTCTTAGGATATTCCTTACTCTGCCTATACATAATCCAATCAAGACGATATAACGCTTGACCTGAAATTGGTTCTGCACACTAATTGTATTCTCTCAAATGCATTAAATGACCGCATTTTACACAATCACTGAGACGATTTGCTCATCGGTGTTTGACAAATGAACTTTGTTCGCACAAGGGTTTGTTGACTGTCGACAATTTCTAACTTTCTAATGACTCTTGCTTTTGCTATATGATCAAATAATGTATATCTTTTGGAAAAATGCGCAGCATTCTCAAACTAAACCAAAACAATTGCGCATCCATCTTTTGAAAATTGTGAAAAATTTTGAAAATTGGCTTGAAAATTGACTCGATATCCTATTCTTTAACGTTTGCAGTCACAAAGACGAATATGAATTGTTCCCTCCCTCCAACCTAAATTTCACATTGTCCTCAATGTATAGCATAATGAAATAGAATTGTAGACAATTGCTTATAAGATCTGGAGGTGAGACAAATCCATAGTGCAAAGACCAAATCTGTAAGACAAACAACAGACGATTAGTACTACTATTTACAATCAAACACTTATAAAAACTTTTCAAAGCACATATACTGGTTCTATTAGTTGAATGAAATTCACATCTTGAACAAATCCATCATGATATGCCCTAAACCTTTGACCATTTACTTTGAAAACATTTCTAAATAATGGATTCTCAATTTCAATTGCCCCATGTTCAAAAAATTGTTCAACAATGTAGGGACATGTCCATCTAGATCTTAACTTACCAAGAAATAAACGGAGTCTTGAATTATATAACAAGTCTTTCTGAGAAGATTAAAAAGACTTCCGCACAATTTTCTTATCATGAAAAATTTTCATTCTGGATTTGGCAATCTTAGCATTCTCATATGCTTTATTTTTCAATTCTTCTAATTCATTAATTTGAAGTTTGTGGGATGCACTTGACTTGTCAATATCAAAGTTCATCATTTTGATTGTTCAGTATGCTCGATTTTCCAATTTCACAGGCAAGTGACATGGTTTACCGTAAACTAACAGATAAGAAGACATTCTCAAAATAGTTTTGTATGCAGTAAGGTAAGCCCAAAGCGCATCAGTCAGTCTCAAAGACCAATCCTTGTAGTCTGGATTTACTATTTTTTCTAAAATATATTTTATCTCCTTATTGGTCAATTCATCTTGATCACTTGTCTGGGGATGATAAGGGGTGGATATCTTGTGAGAAATCAAATATTTTTTCATTAGGTTTTTAAAAAAAATATTGCAAAAAACGTGTTCCTCTGTCACTGATAATGGCTCGAGAAATTTCAAATCTGGACAAAATATTTTATTTTAAAAACTTAATCATTGTGCAGTGATCAATATTTTGACACGGGATTGCTTCTATCCAGTTGGAAACATAATCAACGGAAACCAATATGTACAAATACCCAAAAGATGAGGGAAATGGTCTCATAAAATCGATGTCCCAACAATCAAAAATTTCAATAACAAAAATAAGTTGTAAAGACATCATGTTTCTTTTTGAAATATTCTCCATTCTTTGATATCTGTAACAATTTAGACAATAGACATGCACATCTTTAAAAAGAGTGTACTAATAAAATTCACACTGCAGAATTTTAGTAGTAGTTTTCTTTGAAGAAAAATGCCCTTCGTAAGCTTCAGAGTGGCAAAATGTGATAACCTTACTGATTTCATGATTGGGTACACAACGTCTTATTAATTGATCTTTACAATACAAAACACATAGGGATCTTCCTAAAAGAAATTGCATACCTCTCCCAAAAATTTCTTTTTGTCGGACCAGGTATAATGAAAAGGAATAGTATATGTGGATAAATAATTAGCTATATCTGCATACCATGGTACTTCTGTTACTGCAAATAACTGCTCATCGGGAAAAGTTTCTCTGATTGGCATGGATTCTTCATTTGTATCATAAGTCAGTCTTGACAAATGATTAGCTACCACATTTTCAACTTCCTTCTTGTCTTTGATGATCAGATCAAATTCTTGAAACAATAGTATCCAACGTAGGAGATGTGGTTTAACATCCTTCTAGATAAGCAAGTATTTCAAGGCTGCATGGTCAGTAAATACAATAATTGAGGATCCAACTAAACACGAACAAAATTTATCTAAAACAAACACAACAACATTTGTGCATCATTCAAAGTCTTGCTTGCATAGTAAATCACATATGGTTTCTGATTATTTCTTTGGCCTAAAACAACTCCTACTGCATAATCTCTAGCATCACACATTAACTCAAAAGGTAAGGACTAGTCCGAAGATTACATAATTGGTGCAAAAATAAGCATGATTTGCATTGTATCAAAAGCTAATTAGTATGCATCATTTCAATCAAATGGTACATCCTGATATAGAAGATTACACATAGGCCTAGATATTGAACTAAAATCTTTAATGAATCTTCTGTAGAATCTTGCATGACCTAGAAGGGATCGAACATCTTTTACAATCTTGTGTGGAGGGAGATTGGATATCAAATCAATTTTAGACTTATCAACTTCAATTTTCTTTGTAGAAACTACATGACCTAAAACAATACCCTGTATAACCATAAAATAAAAAATTTCCCAATTCAAAACAAGATTTGTCTCTTCACATCTGGTAAAGACTTTTTCAAGATTTTTTAAATATAATTTAAATGAATCACCATACACTGAAAAATCATCCATGAAAATTTTTAAAAACCGCTCCACTATATCACTGAAAATACTTAAAGATTAGTAGTTAAAATAGCAACTTACTATGCCTTTTTAAGACTAATTATGCTTTGATAGAGTTTTAATGATGACATTTCAGGAGAAAAATTGTACAAGGGCCTAAAGTCGATGGATATCAAACTTTCATGCAACACTCGCATGTTTTGGAAGAAAATTGAAGAAGTTTGAAACAAGGTATGAACGTTTGAATGCCAAGCCACATTTGAACGTCCTCTTAAATTATTTGAGGACCAGACTACTGAGGTGATGATACATGACATGTTGCCGCTAAGAAGAAAAACAAAGAAGTACTTTAGTACTACATTCGAACACCAATCTACGTTCGAACATTGGCTTGAATTAATTGAGGACCCCTCAGAAGAGTGCTATGGCATATGGTGTGTTGCAGTTACTCTCACAGAAGAACAAAAACCACTTTAGTAGGAAGTTCAAACCCCATCCAGCATTCGAATGCTCATCAAGGAAGACATGAGACAACGTTCAAACGTCATTTAACCTTCGAATGTTGTCCCCAGACAGGCTGCACAGTGGTTGATTTTCTATCCGAACCTTGGGGATTTCACTTGGACTTTGAAAGGCCTTGTACTATTCTTTCACACTTCCTTGCCCCCTCCTCCTTGCCTATAAATACTCTCATTGTAGGAGCTTCAAAGGAGAGTAAAGAAATTAGGAGTTAGGCTTAGACTTAGACTTACATTCATAGTTATACATAGAGAGAGAGAGAGATGGAAGGAGATAGATCATATTTTGGTTGAGAAGGAAACCCTCCAAAAGTGACCAGTTTTCTTCTACTTTCATTATTAGTTTCATTTGCTCCCATTGTTTGAGTTTCCTTCTTCCCTTAGAGGAATGAAACTCTGCCACTTTTCTAGAGTTTTACCAAAGTTGTGAAGGGTGGAACGTGATTCACTTATTCTTCATGGAAGATTAGCTACTTGTGTAGTGTGTTTTACCTTGTCAGTCTTCTACTTTGAGGGATGAGCATCACTCACTTTTCTATCCACATATGCCAACCAGTGACTATACGCATAGAGAATAATTCATTTTCTTGTTTTGTATGACAGTAAACACCAAATTTTTTAGGCACTACCTCTATGGGGCTGACCCATTTACTATTATATATAGTATATATAATATCAACATCTAACAGTTTAAGTACTTCACCCTTGACTATTTCTTTCAAATGCGGGTTCAATCTTCTTTGTGGTTGTCGGGATGGTTTAGAATCTTCTTCTAAGTATATGCAATGAGTACATAAAAGATTAATTATTACCATTGTATCTTCTATTTACCAACCGATAGCACTTTTGTGACTTTTTATGATCTCTGTCAATTTCTTTTCTTGGACTTCTAACAACTTTGAAGATATTATTACTAGATGAGTTCCATCCTCTCCCAAGAAGATATATTTCAAGTCAGTCAATAGAGGTTTCAATTCTAGCTTAATAACTTCAACACTGGGATTTACAGACTTGGGTTTAGCAGGCAATAATTTTTCAAATTTTAGACTCCATGCTTGAATGACTGACATATCTACAGACTCATTATTTTGTATAGACTCTAATGCATGTGACTCCTTCTTTGTACACTCGTTTTCAAACAGACTTTGAGTTACCAACTCAACACAATTCACTTCACTCATCACTTCCTTTTTCCTAGGCTGTTTAGCCATGTTAAACACATTCAATTTCAAAGTCATGTTTCCAAATGAAAGTTTCATGATTCCATTCCTACAATTAATCAATGTGTTGATGTAGCAAGGAATGGTCGACCTAAAATGACATAAATGTATGTAGAGGCATGCAGAATTTGACTGAGTATCTAGAATAATGGGAAATCTACTGGAAATAAAATTT